>PTEX01000064.1:2218520-2274986 GCA_003342815.1 Eudromia elegans
CCTGGCGGCGGCGCGGGCGGGTGCGGGGGCGGCCTGAGCCGCCCGGTGCGGCGGCCGTGTGCGAGCGGAGCTAACCACGTTTCCCTCCTCTGCCTCCTCTTCTTCCCCGTCTCCCCCTCTTGTTTTTGCAGCAAATGGAGCTGCTGCTGGTGAATAAGCTGAAATGGAATCTGGCTGCAATGACCCCCCATGATTTCATTGAACATTTCCTAACTAAAATGCCTCTGGCAGAGGACACCAAGCAGATCATCCGTAAACACGCTCAGACTTTTGTGGCTCTGTGCGCTACAGGTATGAGCCCTGCACATGAAACAAGGCGTGTTGCTCCCCTACACAAACCTGCCCCCCAGCTCGTAAGGCTTCTCCCATAGCTGTGGGCTAGAGTGAGTCCGCAGAGCTGTGGGGCGGTAATTTAAGCCCTCCTTATTGCCCCTGGTTGTTTGCAGAAGGTGGATTACTTTGCGGAGGTAAGTTTTTTCAGAAGATACGCTTCTGAGTTGAACAAGCAGGGATCCTGTGCTCTGGATGGGCAGGAGTAGCCCTTCTTGGTAGCTCCGCACTTGGGTTTGCGCGCAGAGTGGCACGATCTGTTCACCCCTGTGCATCAGGTTTTATGCAGGGCTGCAAAAGACTTACGGCCCATATGGGGAATCCCTCTGTGTGGATTCATTCTTGTGATGGTTTTTAAAGGCGCAGAGAGAGCGAGCGCGAGAGCGAGCCTGCCTGTGAATAGCTCTGCGTGGGGGTTTTAAAACTTCCCTCTTCAAGTTGCCTCTTCCCCCTTCTCGGTGGCTGCTGGATTGGAGGAGGGCCACGCGGCACAGAGGCTTTCCTGGCACAGGACCGAGTCCCTGCCATCTGCACCCTTCTGACCACGTGCTGCGCTGCAGCCATGTGCAGGGGCGGCCTCCAGAGGAGCCAAAGACGCCGACTGTTGGCTAGGCCGGGTTTGCAGAGGCCCGATCTTTGGTTTCAAGGGCACTGCGTGCGTGTGCGCGCTTTCTTTGAAGCTCCGTGTTTGCATGTGGAGTGTGTGCGCTCGTACGCGCGCTGCCTCTAGCCGCTCAGCCCGAACGAGTGGGAAGGAGGAAAGTTTAGGAGAGTCCTTCTGTTCTCCAGATCTCGCCGTTCCCACAGGACGGAGCGGAGGAGTAGGCACAAAGGAAGCTTGAAAGAGAAGATGCCCCCGTTTGAGCAAAATGTGTTCGGTGCATTTTCTTACAGTATGACAAGACAAGCCCAGGAGTGGCAAAAGAATAAGAAAAAGCAGCCGAAGCAAAATTGTGTATCTATAGTATGTAAAGAGAAGTGCCAGGCACACTGCTAATACTGATAAATTTACTGTAAAGGAGATAGAGTGCTTTACGGCATATTAACATTTAATTTCATTTTACTAAAAAAATACACATTTGGACTTGAGGAAAGGTGGCCCATGCTTGAAAACCTTGGTGGGATGTGCGTAGTCAATGAACAAAAAATATGTTTTATCATTTATTTTCAGAGAGATGGATTTTGTCAAAAGATTTGAGAAAGACTGGGGGCACTTAAAGGAAGAAAAAAAAGGAGAAAATGTTGTTTTCATAGAGTCAGCCCTATTGCAAGGCCTAAAGATAGAACAAACCATAAAAGAGAAATTTATAAACAGTGGCTTTGCGTTTCATCTTGGGCCTAGCATCGGTGTAAGAGGCAGTAAGTCGGGCTGCCTGGAATAGCGCTCTGTGTTCAGAGTGCTGCCACGCTCCAACAACCTGCAGCAACGTTTTGGGAAAATCRGGCATACTCTCCATGACGATGGAAGCAAGTAAGGGTGCTGGGACTGCAAATACGTGATAAGTTTGAAGCTGCCTCAGTTGTTGGCTAAAATGAAAGCTAGCCGGCCTCTCCTTTGGATTTGGGGATATTTAACCTAGGTTGTTGTGTTGGCAACGACAGGGATGAAAACAAGGGTAGTTCAAAGGTTGGCGACTTGCTAAAAGTCCAGTACTTTGATCTACTGTTGGTGTCGTTACATTTCTTTTAGGAAGCACATCCAGTGCCTTTATTTAACACTGCTGCACACCACAGCTGGAGAATGGATCAGTAAATGGGAACCATGTTCTGGGAATTTTCCTTAGCTTTAAAACAACAGCGCTGAGCTCACCAGAACTGGGGCCCTTGTCAGCTCCCAACTGAAGCTGTTGGGAATATTGCCCGGGGATGCAGTGTTGGAAAGGCTGCCACTGGGCTCTGTATTTTTATTGTTTCTTTGGATGTGAGGCTTTTCTGTATGTCTTGTTTCCTCACGGCCCTTTGTTGGGCAGTGAAGACACCGTGTGGCTGAGCAGCATCTGGACTTTGCTTCGCTGTTGCTGGGCTGTGTTGCGTTCCCCCTCGCCAGAGCGAGCGCAGGAGGGCTGCGAGTGCCTCGCGCTGCCCGCAGGGTGCAGGGCCCGAGCCAAAGTCCACTGGAAGCACCGTAAAACTCACTGGTGTGGCCGCGGGGGCAGGAGCAGTGTGTGTGGGGCTAGAATGTGGCCTGCGTCCGTCCCCTGCTGCAGGAAGGTGCCGTGAGAAGGCCCTGCAAAATAGCGCTTTCTGTTCCACAGAACATGACATCTCGGGCTGCTAGCCTGGCACGTGAAGGCAGGGAGGCCTCGGAGAGGCGCGCGTGCGTCGGCTGCARGAGGAGAGGTTACTCTGCAAGGTGAAGTTGAGGGGAATTCCTTCCAAGCTCCYGCTTCTGCTGGCTGCCTAGCAGAAGGGCATTTGTTTGATTTGGTTTAGTTTTGAAAAATATATTTCACCGAAGGATATCTTTGTGCTGTGGTAGGTTAGGGAGAAAAAGAAAAAGAAAAAAAATAACCAGGGGTTGTTTGAAGTTAACACATAATTGAGTTTAATGAATGAGGCTTTGGCATGGCCGAGCAAGGCAGGGAGAGCTCAAAAGGAAACAGGCCTCTTTTGGCCCAAGTTAAGACCAGTGTTGAGGGAGAGCTGCAGCTCTATACAAGCATAACAATGAATAGCAACAAATATTGGAGCTTCAGCGTTTCATTATGCTCTTCTGGTTATCAAAACATACCAGGCTCCTTTTATATTATTATTATTGCTGTTATTGTTGTTGCTTTCGGACGGAGAGAGACCTCCCTTTGAAACAACTGTGCTACAATTCTCCTATTCTCCGGCCTCCATAAAATTGGGAGTCTCAAGGTATGTGACCAGTTGGAACCTGTTGCATCTTGCAGCAAGTGATTTATGTTCGCAGTTTTGATTTGCCTCAATGAAAAGATTTTCATTCATAGCCCCCAGCTCTCCAGACGGATGGAATTGCTGCTCCATTTAAAAAGGAAAAGGGGTGACTCGCCTTGTTAGGAATTTTTTTTAAAGCGCTGCAGCGCCTATATGCCTGCTTTGTCCTCCCTTCAGGGTGGCTGGCATTCTTCTCTCTCCTCCCCCTCCTCTCTCGCTCTCTCTCTCTTTTTAACAACGCTGAAGTTGTTTATTCTTTTTGGATGAAGTCTCAGATAGGCTACTGGGGATGTGTGCTTCAATTGATGGGGCCCCCTGCCCCATTGTGGCTGTGTCAGGTCTAATTCATCTCACCGAAGCCCCCTTGTTCCTGAGCGCTCAATAGCGCAAGATGAGGCGATGGAGGCTGACAATGATGCCACACTCTTCACTTGGGGGCATCCAATTACAGGCGAGAGGGGCCCCCTGATTAATATGCTGAAATTAGTGGCCTCTGCCACAAATAATTCCTTGTTGAGTTCCAACAAAAAGGCAGTCCATGCTGCTTGTCTGGAGTGGTTATAGGGACAGACACAAACTGGTCATTTAAACTTCATTATCACTTTTCCACCTTGGAAAGAATGAGGGTGTGACTATGAATTCATGTTCATGTTTACCACTCTATTTAAATGAAAAAAGCAAATATGGATCCCAAACATGATCCAGCCAGGACGGACTCACCTACTGGTGCATCCCGATGACCATCTGCGTGTGGAAATCAATAAGCACTGGCGCGAACCCCTGCCCCGTGGGGTACCCCTCTGAGCCACTCGGTCTGGGTGAAATTTGTCCACAGAACCCCCCTTTCCGAAGTCCACCTGCAACTATGTATCAGCCTCTCAGTAAGGGAAGGCTCTTCGGAAGGGATGTATAACCAAGAGCCAAGCTATGCAACTACCTGGGAAGGGAGAAGTTTGCCAGGAGGTACATGTGTTTGTGTGTGTCAGCAGATGGGCGATTAGGAAAAGGGGAAAAGTGAAATTGGTTTTCCACGTGCTGATAAAGGCGAGGTGACTTCAGATACAGTTGGGCCTTTTGTTACCTCTTTCACAAAAATGCAGGCACAGCTAATCTATGAGCTTCGTTTTGGAGGCTCCTAGGAYGGTGGGTGAAACGGCCCTTTTGAAGGTGGGGTATTGCTTGGGTTACAATGGACTGTCAGGGGTACGTGAATAGATTCAGAGAGGACTTTCACAGAGTCCTGAAGGCCTTTAGTTTCACTGGTAAAACATTTACACAAAAGTTATTTTATCATAATAAAGGAGATGCATGATTTAATACTTAAACTGTTCCACTGAGCCCTCTAAGCTATCCATTCCTTTGATTTCATTCAAGAGTTTGACAGATGGTTTATATTTTTTTCAACTCAGAGGAAGTTGTATTCTGATAAAAGCTGAAGGAATGTATCTCAGGTTCTTGTGTATTATGTGGCATTTCCCCTTTCTCCTGCACAAAATTAGACATTAGAAATTTCCTGGGCTGCTTATTTGCTTTGTTTCTGATTCTTCTCCAAGGTGTACGCTGCCCTGGATCAAACGCATTCCTGTTTAGCAGAAAGAGTCTTAGCATTAAAATGTGGATTATTCTTATTAAGAAGAAGGAAAAAAAGGCTAAATGGCAGAGATAGCCCCTTAAGGAATCATGGGAGTGGCTTTGTGGAGAGACCTACAGCAATGCAGTCTGGAAGGGGGCCCAGCCTCTTGTCAGCATGGTGTCACATCAGAATGTAACTGATTGTCCGCCAATTCTTGGGACCCCCGTCACTTAGTTATGCCACATTTACATTAAATCCCTGTTGCCAGGATGGATGGCAGCCTCTGACAAGAGACTAGGTTGAGACAAAGCATTTTTAAGATGAAACCTTAATTTAAATATGGATTATCTGCCTCCTGACGGGGTTAAGCAGTCTTTCTCTTTCTTTTTGTGGGTGATGTTGCTCATTAAAGTTACATTTCTTTTAATGTTAGTGGAAAAGTTTCTGCTTTAAAGGGCCTAGAGGCTCCTTATTACGGTGTACCTAGATCGGGTCATGCCAAACACTTAAACACTTCAAAATGTGAACAGGTTTTCTCATGTATAGTGCTGTTGACCTGAAAGATATTATTCATATGAGTGAAGTATTTAAACATGTGAAGAATGGGGGCCCTGTTATGATAGAAATATCTCCATAGGATGAGTGGTCTCCCCAACCAACTGCTAGGAAGGGCTGCTCACTCAAGGACAGTGGCCTCTGAGAATAAGTGTTTACAGGTTTGGGCTCAGTTTGTAATTTCCCTGCCTTTTATGATGCAGTAGTTGCCACCTGAGGCCTGCCCGTGCTGATGGAAGAGACTGTATGTATATGAGAAGGCTTGTCCTAAAGAAGTCATTTTGATGTATTTTTATTTCTTCTTCTCTCTTCATACAGATGTTAAATTTATTTCAAACCCGCCTTCCATGATTGCAGCTGGCAGTGTGGTAGCTGCTGTGCAAGGCCTGCATCTGGGGAACACTAACACTTTCCTCTCCTATCAATGCCTCACACATTTCCTATCACAAGTTATCAAATGTGACCCGGTAAGTGACTCTCTTGGATTCTCTTGATGTCCTGCCTCCGAGTTTCAGAGCAAAAGCCTGCTTACCGCGTAGTAGCTGATATGGCAGCAAGTCTTGCTGAAAGTTAAGCCTCACAGCGGTTTGCGAACGTGCGTTTGTCCTAGTTATATAACTAATGGTGGCTAAATATCCTAATAACTAGTGGTCATGCTGCTGCAGTTCATTGATAAAAACAGCTCTACTGTTTCGTAAGACAGGTGTCTTTGACAAAACAAAGGAAATTTCAAATTTATTTTAAAGCAATTTCAGAGACTCCATGTAGCAGTAAGCAATTAAAGCGGGAGTCTGTGTAAAACAAAGCCTTTAAAATAAGACAAGGAAATAGTTACAAAGACTGCAGTRAATAGACCTCCTGGTATCTCTGACCTTATCTTTGACCATTCTTGAGACCTTTTATTGTGACAAGTGGTGTGAAAAAGCCCTTCTTAAAAGAGTTCTAATGATCTAATTTGGTTTATTACATGCTAGACCTGCACAGTAGCTGGTATTGAATTCCTTTTTGGAACATGGGTTTGTCCCACGGCTTTCTGACAAGGTAGATGGTCCTCACAGGACTCTSGTTTTGCCCTGCAGCTTCCAGGAGATGCACATCAGTAACTAGTGAGCAATAAACCTTTCATGAGTGAATGGGCCAGGAAGGGAGCCTACAAGGAAGACCTAAAGTCAATGATCCATGTCATAATGGTGTGTGAAGTTGGGGCAGAGTTGAGCTTTGTTTTGGAACAATGTGGAAGACCAATAAACAGATGCTTTAAAAAGGTTCTTGTGAGGTCTCCAAGCACTGGACAATGAGTCAAATAAAGACAACCCTGTGGTTAGYGGCACCATCTTTGAGATGCTGTTAAATTGTTTTATGTGTTCATAATTCCAATATAGGGAGAGCTGTATTAATCCAGGCACTTCAAAACAAATTTAGTATAATTAGACTTTTGTCGACAAGATTGAACAATTTCTGGAAAGATGAAGGCATCAGCAGGAATTCTTCATAGAAGAGTAATTTGATATAATATCTGTGGGAAGCATATGCTGGCAAATACTGTACCGTGGGGTATGATTTTGTTCACCTGAACAGTGCCTCAGTAGCATGTTATTTTCACTCTTTATATTACTGCGGCAAAAGTCGTATGGATCCTGCACTGAAACATTGAATACTATGAGCAATTTAAATGCTGGACTAAGATGCTGTAAACATCCTGCTGCTCAGTAGGGCTCGCACCTGTAACGCTTTTAGTGAGCTTGTGAACAATGTGGGTATTTCAGTGTGCCGCTGGCTTCTCTCCAGTGCAAGATATTCAAAGCAGGTACTTAGGAAAAATCCTAGGCTTGCTATCTATGCTGACAGTGAGTATCTGATGCAAACAAAAATATTATTTAATCATTCCTGATACACAGCATTAAAATAGATTCTCTCATCATGGGGAACAACAGTATGTCCTTATGTGACTTGACTTCAKTGATGTCAGAGCTCTTTTAAAAGAGAGGAAAGTATCTTTAACGAGAAGGATAATTGCTGGTTATTTCTTTTTATTGTCCAGAGTCATTGCGAGGCCACARTCTGTGTGACCTGAACTTAAAATTAAGAGCTTTAAGAAGAATTAACTCTCCTTCAACTTCTGTTGCTTTAGGCTTTAGAATAGCAGGAATTTGAAATAGTGTTTTTATGTAGCCTGCTACAGAAAATCAGAATCATCACGGATTGTACCGAAGACGTTATGTACTTCAGAACTGGCATTACTCTCATATTATTTCCTGTGTGGTGGTTTAGGGTAACGTTACTACCACTCTTATGTTTGTATCGGAATAAGAGAACCACATCTCTCAGTCCCGTTTTGGGCAGAGAAAGCTGCTCCATTTCATACATAGCCTGATGGTCCCGCATTGAAACGTCCCATAGACATGCCCATGCCACCAGGACTACCGAACCTTAATACCTCTGTGAAGCTTGTTACCCCACAGGGGTGGCTCCTCTTGTCAGACTGCGCAGCTGAATATGTTTATCTTGGGTTGCCCTAAAATATTAAGAGTATGCATTATAAAAACGAGGCTCACATTCTGCCTGATTATCTGTTACCTAAAGCCGCTGGTCTGTTGGATTTCAGGTTATATAATCACACTTTTTTACCTTCAGTCTCAAAGAAGGCTGAATCTAAAGTAAAATGAATATCACCTGATTGGAATTCCTTTATGGTTCATGTTTATATTGGTAGGAGTCCAGTTTCCCATTTTGCCTTTGATCAGGGGTAATTAGAAGCCAGATAATCACAATTAGACGTCTTGGGCTGTCTTCCATCATTCTATTCTTGACCCCATCATCCAAACAGATGGAATTTTACCTGACACTCATTTCCAGGCCAGAAATTTGCTAGACTGGATGAGATTGGGTTTCCTTGCTGTCTATTAGGACATGGGAATTTGTCTCCTGCTTGGCCTTGCTCAGAGGCACCTTCAAACATGTGCTGGGTGCCCAGGACAGGCAGGCAGGAACAAAGGATCTCCAAGCAGTTTCTTTTTGTTGTTGTTTGTTTCCTTTTGTATCTGACCCTGGGGTCTGATGGTGTCTGCCGTGTGTGTTAAAGGTATTTGACCACATCAGTTAAGCTCGCAAGTCCTTTTTTCACTGAGAAGCTTAATTAATCCAGGAAGGGTTTATGACCTTGAGCAAACTGTGGGCATTGAAAATTTGGGTAGCGAAGCAGAAAAGTTGTTGGGAGAAGTTATCAGAGTAACACACAAGTCTTGTATTTGCTTTTGAGTATTGAGAAGCACTAAGAATGGAAAAACTGTTCCGGTGGGATTGTTCACAGAGAATTTTATATTTTGCAGGGKTTTTTTGCCAGCTCTAAGTGGTTCCTGCAGACAGAGTGTTCAGCTGATAGCTATCTGAGCAAAAATGATTTGGACAAAAACGCCTAAGACATTTCAAAAATTGTTGCTCACTGAACTGTAGCTTAGGACACAGTCTGCTCATAATAATTTGTAAAGGTTATGTATCTTTAAAAAAGCAGAGTTATAAAAACATGCTGTTCTCTCAGAATCTCGCAGGCAAAAATAGTGGTCACAATTACTTTTAAATTATGTAGTCCAGTGTAGTTATTCATGACAGGAGTGCAGAGGCAGGAGAGTAGATACTTACAGAAATCCTTTCTAACAGCTTGCAAAGTRTACTGATGGCTTAGCTCACTGGAATTACTTTGCATGTTGTTTTCAGAGCTGAGACGTGCTCTCATCAAATGGTGACATTTCCAAAGCAAAACAAAAAGAACAGAACCAGGACTTGATTCGCTGTGAGAATAAACTGATTTTCAGCCRGTAGCACTCGACATGCTACCTGGATAGAACTATCCTCGAAAGAGCTGGGCTGCTGCGAGCTGGAAAACTCAGGAGCTGTCCTTGTGTCCCGCTCTTCTAACACAGCCAGTTCCCAACGTGAGAGGGCTGGGAGTTGGTTACGGTGAGGTCTGAGCTGCCCTGTCCTGCAAGGGCAGAAGGGACGTGGCAGAAGTCCTCCTGGGGAGGCCGGAGGTATGTAGGAGCCAAGGCAGGATGACTTTAGGATATGAGGCGTTTCTTTTTGTCATTTAAAACGCTGTGTGTCTCTGTCAAGAGGAAATATTACACTAGGGTTTAAACCAGGAAAGGTCATAGGTTATGTGTTTTCAGTGAGCTGTAACTGATGGTCTGATCTGCTTAGAGGTAGGATTAACCTCCCTCTCCCTCAGAAAGGGCTTGCGGAGAATTGTTTGCTTGGGTTTCTAATCTTATTTTACCCCAAATGCCATGTGCCCTTATTGGTGGCAGAGGAGATTCTTGTGGCAGTGGAACCGGTGAAAAGCTGGTAGATCACACAAGAAGCCTCTGAATGAAGGCAGAATTGAAACKGGGAAATAAAGAAAACAGCAGGCAGGTCACCCTCTCAGGAAAACAACATTCATTCTCAGTCATGCACATCCTAACACTTTTGACGGCAATTTATCATGGAAGACTGGGTTCACCGCAAGGGCTAACACATGTCATAGGTTAAATCAGAGGAGGCGCTCCTGAAAGGAAACTTCAAAGTCCTTCATACACAGAGTTAAATATGTTGAGAAAAAGCTTGCGGTGTTTGTTAYAGAGATAGGAGTAAACAGCCAGCTGGGGCAGTTGCGGCAGAACGCAGGGGGATGTTTTCCCCACTGAAGGCACCGATCCCGCGGCCTCGCGACGCGGCTCGTGAGGGGGAACCGCAGCCCTGGGCAGCAGCAAGCTGGACAGGCTGCGCTCGCGGGCGCTACCGAGGCTGGTTGCGGCGCTGCCACGCGTGCAGTTGCACCCRGTTGCTTTAGTGCCGCGAGAATGGTCCTTCCTGCAGCAGTCACGATCCGCTTGGCGCTTCGAACCCCCTGGGGCCGGAGCAGGGGCGCAGGCATCCCCGAGGCCCCACTACTCCAGCTGGCAGCGCCCCATCCTGGCAGAGCCGCTGCGCGCGGAGTGGAGCAGTCGTGGCCAAAGGCTGGGCTGGCCTTTAGGAACCACACGTTGTGGCAGATAGGAAGGATCGGTCCCCAGGCTGGGGTCATAGAGCCTATCCCTTTTATTTAGCTTCTTCARAATGCTTTCTGAGTTGAAGTCCATCAGCTAACGTGAGCTGCCCACTGCTGGAGTGACCGTGCCAGYTGGCTGGGGACTTAGGGCATGCACGTCTGTCCAGTTAGCAACTTTCTCCAAGAACTGCGTGTCATCAAGACTCGTGCTTGGGAAGACCACTGTTCCTGCCAGAGCATTTTTGTGGCTAGGGTAGACACAGTTAGAGCATCAGAGCGACCCCAGCCAAGCGGCTGCGGTCGAGGGCCAAGGCGGCGTCTTGCCGAAATGTGGTACCTCGGCCCATCCTTGCACGCTCAGCCTTCCCCTCGCTCTTGCCCCGCTCTTTTCAGCAGGCTGCGGCCCCAGGATTTCGATCGTGCTTCTCTTGCCTCTTCAAGAAACGGTACTTGGTTTATGATCTCAGTATCTTTCTAAAGGACCCTGGGTCTTTTTCTCCTTCCATTTAATCCTCTCTAGGATTGTTTACGAGCTTGCCAAGAACAGATCGAATCCCTCCTTGAATCCAGTCTACGCCAGGCACAGCAACACAACGTATCTTCAGAAACAAAGACTGTAGAGGACGAAGCAGACCTTTCCTGCACACCTACTGATGTGCGAGATGTGAACATTTAAGAGGACTTCTACCGAGGGGTTTGCTTGGCGAGAAAAGCAGACAAAGAAAGGGCATCTGAGAAGGAATCAGCGTCAGGATCTACCCCCCAGAAACCCTTTTCTCCAGGACATTTTTATACCAGAAGGGAAAACCATTCTTGTTTTTTTTTTCCTTGCTCTGTCTCCCTTCCATCTGTGACTTCAAACAAACAAATAAACAAAAAGTACCCCAAAAACTGTCTTAAAAAAAGAAAAAAAATAGTATTTGCATGACCCCCAGGGGTTTGTGCTACAAAAAATAGAAGATTTTATACAATAATAATCAACTAGTTTTTATATTAAAGTGTTCTTGTCTGTATGTTGTAAAAATAGGCATTAACACACAAAATGTCTCCAGGGGAGGTATTAGATTTGATTTCTTACATATAAAACCAACCAACCAACCAACCATTTTTAAAGTAGAAGAGGGTTATCTTTTTTTTTTGATAGTAAATGAAATATCCTTTTTTTTTTCTTTCAAAAAGCATAGCTTTAACGCAGTTCTAGGCTTTTCTGTATCTTGCTTGCTTATGCATTTAGTCACTTTATAATTCATCTGTAAATGTTTATTTTATTCCTTTAGTGTTTTTTTTTTATCCTCTTCACCTTATAAATGGTTAACGTAACCCATAGGTTAGTATATGTTAGTATACAGCATTATTATATGTTAATCTTTTTGTGTGTGTGTGCCTGTGGATTGCCTGGACACGAGGCATTTGTAGGGTTCCAGCTTAGCATTGTCGGGAAAGGCCAATGTACTACTCATACGATACTCTATTATAAAGAGAAACCGAAATAGTGACGTAATATATTATATTTTTGTAATCCTCATATTTTTGTAGTTACCTGTGTAAAGATGCTGGTCTGACCCCACAGATAGTCAGCCTAATTATCGTCAGGTTCAATCCACAGTTTAGTCTTTTTTTTTTTTTTTATAATATTCTAAAACCATTCCATTCAAAGCACTTTCAGTCCATTAGATATATAGGAAGTACATTCTTTTATTGTGTGGGAATTTTTTTTTAATGGAATGGTTTGGAAATATATAAGTGCTTGTTCGCAAACTTGGAATTGCAAAGCAAGTGCATTTAACTATGGTGTTAGAGGAAAGGTGATTTTTTTCCGAAGGTTGTGTTCCAGCGAGAGAAATTGCATTCACAAATTGCCAGGATATCTTCATATCCTTTTCTATAGAAAAGTTGAAGTTTAGAAATCCTTTGGTGTGCCAACTCATCTTTGTAAATTAGGGGCCTTAAAGGTTCACGTATAGGACACATAGTTTAAGGATTGTCTCTAGATGTTTTACAACTGAAGGTTTTTAAACACTAAAATATATAATTTATAGTTAAGGCTAAAAAAGAATGAATATTTATTACAGAGGATGTTCATAAGGCCAGTATGATTTGTAAAATAATGCAATCGCCCCTTTTTTTTTAAAAAAGCATAATCTTTCTACCCTTGATGTTGCAGTTTTAACAGCTTAGTAAAGGAAAAAGGACACTCTTCAAAGAACAAGCTCAAAACAAAGCAGTCTACTTGGCCCCTTCGTACTCATTTGCAAAAGCAGTCTAACCATGAAAAACGCCATAGTTATAACCTGAGAATTGGAGTACTTGAAAGAAGTTCTTATTCCAGTATATTCCCCCTCTTTTTTTTTTGTTTTAACTTAGCTACAACTAGAAAATTTGCACATCTTGGCTATGTATCTTTTTATTATTATTTTAGAAAGTAGCTGAAGGGACGTGGACATAGCTGTTGAAGTTGACACTCGAGGAGAATGTGATGGTAAATGTATGTGAGAAAACTGCCGCTAAGGTGTTGATTGTTTAAAACACAAAAAGAAAAAAAAAAGAGGAAAAAGAGAGAAAAAAAACAATAAAAAGGAAAAAAAAAAGAAAAAGAGAAAAGAAAAGGAGTGGATGCTCCATTTTTATTGAGCTGCTATGGATAAATACCCAGCATGGTTTGAAAAAAAATTAACATTGCTTTTCTGTATCTTTGTCATTGTGTTTTGCTGCTATTTTGTGGATCATTTTTTTTTTTTGTTATACAATGTCATATACTGCCATGTTATAGGTTTTAATTTTCTCATAGAAAATTATATTATTGACATCATTTTTTTGTAGATTTTTTATGTGATCAATTTTTACTTAATGTGATTACTGCTCTATTCCAAAAAAGGTTCCTGTTTCACAATACCTCATACTGCAGTTACCCGTGTCTAGACCAGGTTTTAATGTTCGTACACAGTGCCTCATAGTTCTACTGCAAACTGAAATGCATCGAACGTTATTCTGAATGGGTCTCGCGATTTGCAACTAGGTTGTGCTAACTTAAAAACAGCAGACATTTCAGAAGATCGAGTAATGTCAGTTTTTTTGTTGTTRTGCATTTTATAAAGCTGGATTCTTTGTCTGATCTGGGGTTTATTATCATAGTAGTTTTAAGCTGTGTTATTAGCCACATTGATATATGAAAGGTGCATTATAATGTAACTCTTACGTGCCAGCTGATGTGGGTTCCCACCAGCTGGGACACATCATTTGGTATGATAGGCTTATCTTCTGGAACTCTTTAAGTATTTTGTGTGTTTAATCTGTTATGATATACTAGATTTTTTTTTTGTTTTGTTGGTTTTTTTTTAATTATAGCATAATGCTAATTTAAAAAAGCCTGTAAATCTCATAAATAAGCCAGCTAACAAAGTTGTATGCTGAAGAATAATCTAGCTGTTGCCTGTATGCTGCTAAACCAAAACAGAATTAGAACTCAATTTTGAGGGCAAACGCAGTTAAGATCCTACCTAGTGCATACATAAAGCATTGCAATGCTCCTCGCGCAGTCGCAGGACCCAGGAGGACTGGATACATTCTGTCCAAATTTCAGGAACATTTCTTACTGCTTACCTCATGAACACTTCTGTTTGTGGCATCTCTGTGTCTCTGAACCAAACCTGATAATGTTGAGTTAGTGGTTACTGGTTATATTATGTGTTACACTGAGCGGCAGTGCGTACTGCAAATTCTTTAAATATTGTATGTACTAAAAGGCCAAATCCAGATCAGTGGGTTCATGTGCCAACAGAGATGCTTTATTTCTCACATTATATTATAACAATCTAGTAAGCAAGCAATTCAGATTTGTACATTTTTTATATTGTACTTATTAGCATCACTGGTCTGAAATGCACATTTTTACCCACAGACCTGTAACAGACAAGTTTCCAGCAAAAAAAAAAAAAGGAGAAAAAAAACTAAAGTCTTCTAGAAATAAAATTGGTAAAACCCAATGTCTGCTTGTTGTGTTTTTTTTAATTACATTCACGAATGCTGAATGGTAGTAACTACCTGATGCAACGAGTAAGCAACATGTTTTTCTAGTGTTGACTGTCCATGCTTTAATAGTTGCAATGCATCTTTTAGTTAATAGTTGCAATAAATCCTTTTATCGTTATTTTATGAAACTGTAGGTGTTTTTAGCAATGGGTAAGTGACTGCCTGTCATAGTAATGTGTATTTTATAAAGCAAAATATACTTTTGCTGAAGATTTTCCTTTAAACATCTAAGATTACTGAGAGCAAAATACCTTTTGGTGGTTCTTTTCAATAAAGGTAAAATAAAGTAGGTGTTTGATGCTACAGAATGCTTGTTTGTATTTATTTATCAGTGGAAGGTTCTGTGTCCTAGAATCCCCTACAGTTTTAAAAGCAGTAAGGTTAATATGGTTTGTGTGTCTTGCCTCCCCCRACTCATATACAGCTATTACAGGTTTCTATTTATCACTAAGATTGATAATAAAGTGGAAAAAAAGAGCCCACTAAAAGTATGTAAAGAGAACACTTTACATATTTTTACATACTTTTACAGGCTTTACAGGAGAGAAATGTTACAACAGTTGTATGATTATCGAATGTTACAACAGTTGTATGATTATCGAATGTTACAACAGTTGTATGATTATCGAAAAACTAAGATTAGGTTCAATTAGAGTTAGGTCCCAATTCACATTCCAGCCTAACTTTCTGGAGCTGGGGATATGCTGCTTCATGGACACAGCAGAAGCTACTGCTTGTTGTTGTTGTTGAACAGTCAGGCTTCTCACCTAAGTATTGAATATTTAGCCTAAGATTAAAGTGTGTGAAAGTACAATCTCATTTCTGCCTTAAGAAAAAGTGGTCTCTACATAAAGGGCTGTGTATCTTTCTCGTCTCAAATCAGAAATGTAGCGTTTGCCTCCCGACTCAGCGCTGCGTTACAGCCGATTCTGTAAGCAAGTACAAAGGCGGCAAGAAGGAGATGATGTGTGTGAATCAGAGAGGAGAGGAGTCACCCAGCTCTCGTGACGCGCTGCCCGCAGGTGGCAGCCGCAGCTGCRTGGTCACGGTGAGCCTGCGTGGGCTGGCCAACTTACCTGCATTCCAGGCAGGAAGCAGCCGGGTGGCCAAGGCAGGATCGCAGCTGTAAGATGCGGTGCACAAAGTAAGTGTGCCCGCGGGTAGGGAGAGCTCCCAGCGTACCGCTGCGTGCAGTTCAGGATCCAGAGCTGCTAGAGCTGGGCGCCTCCTCGCTGCACGCAGGCCGCACTGGTAGGAGGCCACTAAGAGACCATCTCACAGGAGTCACGGTGACTTTCAACACGGCCAGGCTGCAGCTCAGCCCATGTAGGCTTAGGCCTACACACCACCGTTACGTATGGTTTCCTCCTCTCTCCACCGTCCTCTCTGAAGGCACCTCACTAAGGCTGGACGCAACGTGGATGCTGCCAGTGCCCCCCACAGAAGGCAGGCAGTTAGCAAAGCAAGCCACTACTACAGGCTGTAGCCTCCTGCCCCATGTTGAGCCAGGCTGTGCTCCAGCTTACTTGGACCTGCTCACACGAGGTTGCTACGTCCCCGGTACACGTACGGACACAAAGGTTTAACTATCAGCACGCTGCCGTTTGCTTTGTGTTTTGCCTCTGGATATACCTGCAACCGCTCCTGGCCACGGAGGCCCCTGATCTGCAAAGTGCCCCCGCAAACACCTCCGGGGGCTTCTCCCCAGCTCCTGCCAGGGGAGGAGAACCGGTACGTCAAAACCTGACAAAGCCTCTCCACACCTTCCCCTGCAGTGCGGTGCGCTTCCTTCCCACCATTTTCCACGCTAATGACGCTACTGGATTTTTGGGAAGTCCGGCCTCAGGTGATGGGCAGAACAGAACTCGCTCAAAAGGAAACAGGAGCTACAGCTGTGAACATGCAGTCAGGACAAGGCACCTATCACAAAGCGGGCCTGTGCATTCCCAACTGGCACACAACTTATACTCTCCATATTACTCAGTTGTTCCAAGTACAACAAAAAAAGAAGTGCGCAAAAGACACCCAAGTCTATGTCCTTTCAGAATTAGAGCGGTCCTAACTAGACCATACCCAAGGTCTCCTCAAGAAGGAAATATGCAGCAGATACAACCTCCATTGTCCTTAAAAAAGTCGTGTTATTACACAGATCCTTAATGTTACCAAGTACTAATATTCATTTTTCCTTTTCATTTCAGAAACTATCGAGCGCTTATCAAAAATACATTCTGCATGTGATTTACTTCTAAGATGGTAAAGRGGGTCTCAAAAATTCAATGTCTGCACATACATTGCAAGAACAAAAAAAGAGAACAATGTAGGCATGTGTTTTTAAACTACTGTTCGTGCAGTCTGGTCAGGACTGTGTGACACAGTATACAGTGTTTTGTCATCCAAGGAATGTCTTTGATCAAGAGTTTATGCAAGAAGGAAAAAAAAAAAAGCCATGAAACCCTAATCCGTTCCCACAGTCCAGTAAACGTGAGCTGGACAAACAGTGGACAATAGCAGTAAAGCTTGCTCCTGGAACAATGGCTGCAACCAAAAAAAATAAAGGGGTGCTGACTCACAGTTCCGACAACCAAGACACATTCCACACACCAGCAGTTACTGCCCCCAATCTGGAGGATGCTGAAGATCAAAAAAATCACATGTCATACTGAAATAAAGATGCAAAATGCGCTGCTAAGTAATCAAAGAAAAAGACAAATATCAGCGCTGGCTTGGGACAGTGCAGGGTCAGCTTCTTCTCGACCTCAAAATTTCCCTGAAAGGAAATTCCATGATTTGAGATTATGAACGAGAATCAGTTGAATGCTCAGATGCTACATGGCTCTCGCAGCCCATAAAGCCTGCGTGGCTACAGTCAAGCTTGCTGCTTTCTCCAGACAAAAGCTCCTGGCTATTCCTCGTCAGAAACCGCCTCGAGGTCATTCTGCCAGGCTAAAACCCGATGCACAGAAYGACGTATGGGTTAATCATGCAGGTATATGAACAGCTATAGAACAATTTGAAACACTTTATAGCAAATGACCTCAGTATGAACGACAGCACCGTGCTATCAGTGAGATCAGTGCTTTGCTCTGACTTAAACAGGCTGATTCTGCTCTTTTAATCTGTCTTCACCACCACCTCACTGCCCTAGAGAGTCCCAAAGAATTAGGAGCTACAAGATCCCTCCTTGTCTCCATCACGGAAACCAATGTTTTCAAACCTGAGCACACGAAGTGTAGACTGCTCTCAAAAGAGTGCCCAAAGCACTTCTTTCTTTGAGCAGAGACTGAACTTCATGGTCACTTTCAAAATTATGAAATCTGGAATTACAGAACGTGATCAGACCACAGGATCCACTGCCACAGGAAGTTGTAAAGGGCAATATTCAAAAGGCACTTACACTCATACTGGATAACACCAAGTATATGGAGACTTAATTACAACGTTAGAAGAAAATCAAACCTCTTGTTTCAAAACAAAGCCCTTCTTTAATAGAAGAACAGGATGAGAAATAATACCACACCTACGTTACTCTGCCCGACTCAGCTTTGTTATCATCTTCTCTGAAATGTCTTGGGTGAATTATCACGAATTCATCGGAAACAAAGCTTCTAACCCAGGTGGACGCCAGGTAACTCCAACACTCCAACACCTCTCAGGCCGCGTGCTGGGGATCACGGGGCACGGGGACACGAGCAGCTTGGCAGAAACGCCGCGTGCCTCACGCTGCTATCAAGTCCTATTCTAAAGCACTGTGAAATAGTAGTGTGCGGGTAGATTTACAACCTTCTTTTTCCTTCATTTGCTCCAGTGAAGGAAACTGCATTTACAGCCAAACTGTAAATAATAAAATAGTAGTATTTTTCTACTGAAAAATTAAGAGGTGATTTTACCTCTGGATCTTTGATACATATCTCCAGAAATAGTTATTAAGATGTGCCACCCTCTGTAATCCCTAAAGAAACAAGCTGAAACGTGGACTTTACTCACTGAGCTTCGTGTCCACGTTTTAGAAAGACTCTGTGTTCTACAGCTTCACAGGTTCATCCAGCTGAGGAGGATCACACAGCAAACAAAACAAGCCAGAACTCAGCCCAGACAAGTCAGAAATCTGGGAGTTGGATGTTTCAAACATTCTTCCCTAACCACTGAGCAGAACTGGAGGTGGTGAACACAGCAAAGTATTTTAAAATCTCAGTAACATCAGTATTTTTTTTTCAGAAATTTTCCATCCTGTTYGGGTTTTTTCTTTTTTCTCTCAAATCAAATACGTCTGAAAAAAATTCAAACCTGTAAGACCATGTAGCACAGAGCTGCAAGTCTTAATGTCCAACTTTATTAAGAACCAATATTAGAAGCTACAGGATCACATATTTTTATGTATCTTTTCCTCCCAGTTTGCTATTTAGAAGGAAAAAAGACCCAAAAGAACTATTAAAGTGATTAATGTGACTCATACAAGGTTTGTTCGGCCTTCCTAAACACAGATCTTTTGACAGTATCTGCCATATTGTTGYATCACTTCCAAAATCTCAAATCAAGGTTCATGAGAGACGTGGAAACCCCACACAGACACCACTGCAAGGTTTCTTCACTAGTTCTGCCAATGAGCACTAACAGGCACAGTTTTTACTGATATTATTGAATTGTGAAATTTAATAATAACAGTACAATTTTACAAAAGCAATATTTAAACATAACTTCCTGGAAAAACATTTCTACATTCAAAGATTTTATATATGAAAAAACAACCTGTAAAACTGTGATTAACAGGTTCCTGGGCATAAACAAGCTGAAGCAGATTTATAAAGACCAAGTACTTTTGATTCCTTCCAAAGGAACCTCAGTACCTCAATACTACATTATTTCAGAGAAGTCTGTCACATAGTTAGAAGTGGATCACACGTACATATATTCTGTGCTCTCTATTTTGGCAACTCCTACCTATAAAAATATTTGTAAACTCTCACAAGAAACATTTCTCACATCTCCTTCAACATCAATATAACATCTCAATATAACAATCTCCTCCACTAGATGGCTCTGACATTCCTGTCTGCTTCACCTACCCAAGGATATGGCCCTGTTCGTGTTTCGAGACACGGCTACTTTATGAACAAATATCATCATGCCTCTCCATTCTTATTCCATTTGCAGTCCTACGCTTTACCCATGAAGATATTCGCTTCTGTAAACTCAGCAGGCAATAGGTTACATTTACTACACATGGTGTAGTACAATACATATATAGAGACGAAACTTAACTACTTGTATAGGCTTTTAAAATCATATACATCCTTTAAAGAAGGAAACATTGCAAACAAATTTTTTCCTCTTAAGGATTAATTCTTATCAGTGCAAAGTTAGTGAGGAATTAAAGCAGGTTTTTCTTTTTAACGGGTTTACACTCTGCTACTTCAGTGATCCTAAGCAAAACTTGGACGATAACTGTAAAAGGACATATGAGAATACTATTAAAAGCTCAATGTTTTTCTCTTCTCTCCTTAGGGTTTAGCACCTGTTTTGTTGAGAGTACAAGTAGGTAAACATTTCCCAGTTACGTGTTCTTTTAATATTTCTTCTTTTGTCATCCAAGTTTATCTTCATCTGCTATACTCAAAATGTTAGTGACGATCTTTCAGTACTGATTCTAAAATCAGGCTGAATATTTAGTATTGAGCAAACCTAAAAAAGAATACATGCAAGTGTTGCAAAGTGCCCGTTCTCCAGTAAGTGCCCAAAACTCCCAAWTCCTCCCTTTCTATTCCTGTAATCCCATTTGTAGTTCGAGTCATCAACTAATGACATTTTCAATTTTCCTTTTAAAGAATTTATTTTTTGTTTTATTTTGCATTTGCGATCATTTAAAAAAAAATTCAACTTGGTTTAAGTACTTTTACTATGAGTCCAAAAGCAGAGTGGTAATTGCTTTTAACTTCACAAAACTATTTTAGAGATTAAATCTTTTCAGAAATTTATACACTTTGTGCTAAAGTAACAACTTCATTCCACAAACCTGTTTATATTTTCCTCTGATTTTTTCCAGATCTTCTTGAAGCTTATCATAAGTGGGATCTTCATAAGGGAATTTCTGAATCATCTCTATTAATGAATTCAGAACCCTTATCTTTTTACTACAAAGAATCAAAACAAACAAAAAAAATTAGTCTACTATTTAGCCATCTGCCATAATGAAGATTATACAGATATTAACATATTATAATTCAGATCACAGAACTTCTCCATCCCTGTTTTCATTCAAATTTTTTTTCCCCCATTTAGCTCACTAAGACTGTATTCCTTTGAAATATATACAGACATACACACATACATGGAAATAGACATGTATTCGTAACTTGCAACTAGGCGTTAAGTTATTGCACAGCTAACAAAGATAAGTTTTCCACTTTGACTTACCTTCCAAGAAATAAGAAATACTGAAGAATCTCTGTAAATACCAATTACATAACTGAATAAAGAAATGCAATAGGGAGAGTTCACCAAAACCTATCACGATAGATGAGAATATGTTGGTCATTCTTTCAGCCAACTTAATCAGAATTGGACAAGAAAAAAAATTACAGATCAACTTAAACAAAGGAAAGCCATGCATTTTTGGCACAATACATGCTTCTGTGGAAAACTGGAGAAAATTTACATATATATATATATATACACACACACATATATATGTATGTATATATCAAGATGGATTTCTGCTGCAGTCAGAAAAAAAAAATAGACAGCAACTACAAAATCCAGATAGGGACAGGAAAGATTTTTAGTCTTATCAAATGCTTGTGCATTATTCATGAGATACTGATGCCCTTGCTTGTCTCACTGTCTCTGAGAGACAGAGCCTCCAGTTACAGCTCGTACAAACAGTGAATGGCAGCTCCCTTGCAGAGCCAGGCTAGCAAGTGTAACATGAATGTCAGTCTTGGATGATGGGGTGCCCGTATCTCTGATAGGGAACAGAGCTAATTTGGGGATAAAATATTTCCAGACTGAACACTGAATACGCAGTGCAGGTCCTGATGGATTCTCAAGACTGCTCGTGAATGAAACTCTAGCCAGCATCTTCCTATAACATGGTCTCATGCCTTTGGTTTAATTAAAGCATCTCAAAGGTAACACAGTTCGTTAACAGGATAGGAAGACACTGTATCTCTCCAGTCATGTAGAAATTAAAAAAGAAGCAACAGAAACAAAAATAYAGGATAAGAATTAAACTATGTATTTAGTAATCTTCAGAAAACTGACCATTAAGAATCCTAAGGTAAAAACTAGGTACCCAAAGGTAATTACCTAAGGTACCCAAATTAGGTTAAAAAAAAAAAATCATCTTCAGACAATGAACTCTGAGTGAAAGTTTTGAGTTTCAAAATGTCATGAACTATGGGGATTCCTCCTTTCAGRGGAAAATACCAACAAAACATTTAAGCAATTTCACTAAAACTGTATGTATAATTGTAAGCAATACAGTAGTGGTGTAAAAGTGGCGAGTGTTATTAGTACTTCATAAACATATGCTATTCTGTGAAAACAACAACAGAGATCATAGAAAAAACACAAGTTGAAAAGGATGTCTAMGTCACCTTGTCTGCCTGCTTCCCTAACTTCAAAGCTAGACCTGATCATGTTGCTCAGGGCATCTCCAATCAGATTTTGAAAGTCTGAAAGGATGAAGCCTCTATAACCTCTAGGCAACCTGTCCCAGTGCTTGACTGTCCACTGTCCTTATGTCCCATCAGGATTTCACTTGTTGCAACTTGCAGACGCTGCCTCTCGCCCTTTTGCTGCGTCCCTCTGCAGAGGCTCTGCCTCCTTGTCCTCTGGAGCTTCCCTTTAGGTAGTGCTGTTAAATCCAGTTATACACCCCTCCTTTGCCTTCCCTTCCCCAAGCTAAACAAGCACTGTTCCCTTATCCTGTCTTCAACATCGTATGTTCCAGCACAGGATAACACCTTAGTGGCCCTCTGCTCACCCTTATTCTGCTTGTCAATACCGAAGGGCAAAAACAGACACATTTATTAGAAACAGTATTAAAAGAACTTTTTTTTTGGTAACCATACCTGTTCTTTTCATCTGTGCATTTGTGGAGCAGACAGTGCCACGTCTGTGCAAACCCAAGGTAGCAGCCAACCTGTGGATTTATAAGAATACCATGGGGAAAAAATATATACATTTACATATAGCTGAAAACAAAACACTGCGTTCTAGCTCACTCTCTAGGAAACAAATCACTGAATATACAGATGAGATTCCAYTTGGGAAGTTCAGTATATTGCAGTAGGAAAAATAAGGGTAATCACAGTAAATTACATAAGCCTTGAACTACTTAAACGCAGCACAAATAGCAAAGAGCTGGAATCCCTTTCAAAAGTGATTTAATATTGATACAGAAATTATGCAGACGCCTAAACCAAAATTTAGCAGATTCTGATGAACTCAAGTTCAAAATTGCAACAGAGTGGAGCTCTTTCTTAGGGATTAAGCATGGTCTTGGGATTACAAGCACCTTTGAAGTGAGGCTTCCAGTTTATTCTCCTCTAACAGAGGACTGACAGACTCGCTTCAGAGTTGTACRGAGTTGTACAGAGCACAGAGTTGTACTGAAACCAAACCGCCATGGCCAAATACAGCTGCTCCCGAGCCACAGGCTTCTCAGCAACAGGAACACAGCCCCTCCAGGGGGTCAGTGCCAAACTCCTGCTTCAGCCCAAGGAGACACCTGTCTAAGCCTCCTGCCCTAGGACGTGATCTCATTTGGGCATGTTTTAATGCATTTTGATTAAGCTATTTTACTTTAATCTGCTCTCTGGGAAGGCTGGTGTCAGATCAGCATCTTGACATTGCTCAAGATATTTAACAAGGTGAGATCTGCCCGTGTCAATCTTTCACTCTTTCAACACGACCACTTACAGCCTAGTTCTGTTCTCTACCGCTTTCTCTATATTAATAGGCTGGCACACTCCTCTATTATACTTTTCTTTCAGATCTTTCTCTATAAGCGTGATGTTGATGAAGCTCATGGAAATTCAGTTTTCACCTCCTAAGTTCCAGGCAATGTTTTTGGATTTTTTTTTTTTCTTTTAAGCACCACGTTGCCAGCGGGTTCAGTCTGAAGGGAACCACAAGCCCCCCGCGCTGTCACGGCGCCGCCGCGGAGCCCGCGCGCTCCAGGCCGTGCCGGGCACAAGGCCGCGCCCCGCGCGCAGGCCGCACTCACCTCGGCGCCGGCGGCGGCGCCGCGCAGCGCCCCGCACCTCCTGCCCTCCGCCGCCCCGAGGCGGCGGCCCTCGGCGCAGCCCTCCCGGTAGCCCTCGCCGTGAAACCTGCCGGGAGAGAGCGCCGGTCTGCGGAGCCCGGGCCCGCGCCCAACGCCCACCCGCGCGCGCGCCCGCGCACCTCTGCTCCGCCATGACGATGCCATGGAACAGATCGGCCTCCATAGCGCGGCCGGCGGCGCCGCTCAGCATGCCGGGAAAGGACGGCGAGCCGCAGGGGCCGCGGCCAGCAGCGCCAATGCGCAGGCGCGCGGAACTCCCCTCCAGGCACGGAGGGGCTCCGCGTGCGCGGTGGGCGGGGCCGCCTCGCCCTCGCAACGCCTCTTAACGGTCGCAACGGCCACCCACGCGCCCTAACGGCTACCCGCGGCAGGGGGCGCCAGAGCGCCACCGCGCGGAGCGTGGGAGCCTCGCGCGTCGTGGGTGCCGAGCCGATCCGAGCCGTGGGGAACTCGTGTCCTGTGGGGATGGGGGAGACCTCGCCGCCCCTGAACGTCGCTCGGAAGCTCTTCGTGGCCATGGGAGCAGAAGGCTCCTACCCTGAGCGCTGCTCTTCCGCCTGAGGAGAAAGTTTGTGACTCCCAGGAGGTGTAAGATGTCCCATCTGAGCATTATAAAAGGGCCTAGATGGATCTTGGCCCGTCTCTCAGCAGCGTTGGTGGTGGCTCTTGGTTTCTGTGTGAGAGCTGGTGGACAACAGCAGCGTCAAGCGGCTTGCTCGTGCGGGACAGTCTCTGCCCCTGCCGCCTGTCTGCTCAGGTRTGCTGGAACCTGCTTGCCTTTGCTCAGCTGTCCCCAAGTACAGGTAGATACTCCCTGGATTCAATTGCAGGTTTTGTTTCCAAATTGGTTTGCTTTTTGGAGTGATCTATTTGAGAACTTACAGTATATTTCTTCAAAGTGAAATTTGGTGGATTTTTTTTTCCACTTCTGTGTGTTTGTTATATYCAGATAAGTAAGAAAGGGAAATTATTTATACTAAGGGACTGCAAKATTGCTTTCTTACCCTTACCATTCACATTATTGTATTTTCTCRGAGGTTTCAGACCTGTTTTGTAGCCGGCTTCTTCCACGAGCTGAATTAACACCACCAGCAGTGTTAGTTGCCTGTCTCTCCTCGGGTCCAGCAAAATCTTTCTGGTTGTCTGTGGAACCACTTTTCCTATTTCTCTTGTATCATCTCTCTGTTYTCCAGCCCAACATATACATGTGTCTTCGAGTGCTGGGCAGAGGTAGTGCTTGAATGCTTCTACAGATAAAGTTTTTTTTTTTTTTTTAATTTATTGGCTGATAGAACTATCAGCTGTGATGCTGTGTTGTCCATGCTGGCACAAGCAGTTTAATAGAATAAATGTTTCTGARTGAAAAGTAACTAAAAGAAAGGGAGGGAATACTTCCAACCTGGAACCTGTGTTAGATAAATACAAAACTTTTCCAGGTGCTTTCAAGTTTTCCTGAATAATCAAGCAGAATGCCCAGTTTTGTAATATTGGCTTGCCTCAGTTGTGTTAGGGAATGTGTTAGTTATTCCATGTGATGCTGTGAGAAGTCTCTTTACGAGTGAGACTGGAAGAGCTACTGCAGGATTAATTGCCAATTACCCTCAAAGTTGCCTTGCCTGACACAGGCAGAGAAATGCAACTGCTTGGAAATTGCTGCTTCTGCACAAGCTTAAGCCCTGCTTATGGAGCCTGATTCAAAAGCCTTGTTCAGTCTGGTATTTGCCTTTGGTTTTGTCTAGCAGCTTACAGCTCTCTTTTTAATAGCTATTAGCCTCATTTTCATAAAGCAAATATGCTTTTCCTATTTTAAAGTCAGAGAGTATGATATTTAGTTTCATGTGTTTTAGGCACTGAAAAACACTTGTCCTGACCATCCAGTCTGGTCTCSCCACATCCCAGGCCATGTAGCCAGCTCATTGGATTGCTGGTCAGGCCTTGGACACAGGGTTTGAACACCTGATTCAAATTCTCTTTAAGTCCACAAAACAGTGTGATGTTATTGCTGACAGTTTGATTTAACATTAAGAAAATTATTCATTGCCACAGGAGGGAGTCAGTGGGTGAACTAGAAGTGGAATGGGAAAAAAAAAAATTGATAGATCTGAAAAGAGAAATCTTGGTCCCTTTTCCATGAARCTCTCAGTTTATGATGCTAAGGAAGAATTTTTTTACTGTCTGTGAAACTTGTCTTATTTCTTGACCTTATTTCTGGATGATTTTTCTTTAGCAGTCAACCTAGCTGTTTATTTGCAAGCATAAAATCACTATGTGAAGAGCTATGAGAGACTAATTTTCAGCAGAGGAAGTTCTAGAATTTAACACAGGCCAGCTTTTCTTTGACCAGAAACACTTGCTTTTCAGATAGTTTTATTTGGTTTTTAATGTATTTGCTTAACAGCACCAAGTTGTATGTCATTCTAGACAGCTTTATTGCAGCATTTATTATTACAAATTAACACTGGATAAAATAAACATTTATATCCTAAGCATATATTTCTATATTAAATTATACTGATAGCTTTTAGATATTTATGCTTAATGGAAAAAAGCTTTTGAGTATTAATTGAATGGTTTATTTTCCCTGAATYTCACACCAAACCACTGAAGCTTTTCTCAGGTGTGAAAATCTATCCACTCTTCAACCTCTTGGTTGCAAACACAGTGTTCACTAACCATCTGATGTTAGTGACAATGTTAGGTATCTTTGAAGATTTTTTTCTAAGCTAATTACTACAATTAAAATTTCTTTTTTGAAGTTAGAGACAAAAAGCTTTTGATCTCAATGGCTAGTAGGGTTGATCCAATATGCTGAAAATAGGTGTGTGGGTTTTCTTGGCAAGTTGTGACAACAAAACTAGCTGCATTTTGGGGGCATTCTTGTACACCTGCAACAGTGARTCTAATCAATGGGGTTCCTGAGAAATATACCATGTATCATAAATTCACCCTAATTCAGAGTCCTCTTGATGCCTTTCCTTACATTCCTCTTCATTTCCAAGGGATGTGCATTTCAACTTCCATTGTGTCAGAGGCTGCCAGAATGGAAGAATGGCTTCTATATATTTTTGATGAAAGACATGTTTGCTTAACTTACCATGTAATTTTCATGTACAAAGCACACTGATAACATAGGAAGCACCATCAAAATGGTTCACACGTAGTTTCTGCACTCTGAGCGGGGCTAACTTTAATATTAGAGGTCTTACATAAGGTTTTGCAGCTTTTTACACTTCTCCAAAGTGGAAATGGAAATGCTCAGTATCTCCTTTTCTACAGCCTTCCTGCTACTCTGACAGTGCTTATTTACATATCATAGCTTCTAATTGAGGCTTCACAAGAAGACATATGGCACCCTAACATTTTAAGAAGAAGCTAGAGCTGTAAAATGTATGACTATAAATGCAAGTAGTGCAATTGAGTGGGTGCCTCTGACAAACCATGATCAGCCCTGACTTATATAGTGCAATTCTCACTGGTGGTAGTGTTTACATTCCCACAGAAGCTGCAGCAAGGATGTTTAAAGGTTTTGCACACCAAGTTCCTGGCCTAGTCAGGTGTCTAATGGTAGGGAAAGCATTTTCTAGTAATCAGTCCACCTCAAGCTGTGATCATGTCAGATTTCATAAGCAAAATGGCTGGACCTGGTCAATGCTTGGATGGGAAARCTCCAAGGAAAACTAAAGTGCTCCAGGAAGCGGTGTGGGTAATTTAGCCCCWGGCATTCCTTCCTCCGTCTGAATAAATATTGAGCCAGCCACTCTAACCATGCTGTTACTGTAAGAAATATTGTACTACTGGTAGAAGATGCAAAATCAAGGGTGTCAGCAAGTGGACTCCCTGAAGATCTTGGGATACTGCTCACAAATGTGAGGGTGCTCATTTTAGTGCTATACACCTATATTCACAAACAGAGATATAAAAGCTACCTAAATTCTCCCAMTGGTTAAATTAAACAGTGTATCTTATGCATTCTGCTCTTATTTGCATTTTCCCATCAGAACAGTTTGTTAGCAGAAACGTATTTTCTTGAARATTTTTTTAAAGTATTCATAATAACTTTGTTTTCTTGTTCTTGAGTTATATGAAGAAGTCTTGAAAAATATCCACTGCTCAAAAAAATATATAGGGTCTGATGAAAAGCTGAGTTCCCCAAGTCTGAAGACTCTTGAGATAAAACAGCTTCAAAATCAGAACTCTATTTCCTAGTACATGAGGAATAGAGTTCTCCGGATGTGTGGCAGTGGCTCAGCAGAAAGGGTGATGTGACTCARTGCAGGAGATGTTTTCCAACCAAGAAATCTACAATTGCTGTGAATTAGCCTTATGGTAATTTTAAACTGAAATATTTGATCTTTGATTTTCTGCTAGAAAGCAATGTCCTTTTTCTGAGAGAAATAGCCTGTTTTCTTCCCTGTTGCACTGCTGAGAGTCCTACTGTTTTTAAAAGGCAGCAGCATCCCACCCACATATCTGCATTTTTTCCAGTGCATGATTTATGTACGGGTATAAACAAAATGCACAGATAGAGTTTGTGGTGAGTGTGAAGTCTGGCTGAAATCACTGCCAATMGTTCAGTTCCTGTTGCCCATACAGGAGTGCATGTATGGGATGTGGCTTTGTCTGCACTTGAGATAGGACCTGACCGCTGCCATCAGCAACTGTATCAGCCCAAGCCTCTGGTTTGCACCTATGCAATGCACCTTTGCACCTGGTGTGCACCACTCTAGCAGATTTGTAGCAGATTTTTTCTGTCTCCACAAGAAATTAACCCCCTGGGAACAGCTGGAGCAAACATGGTAGGTCCCTCACATTAGCACCCAGCATGCCGATGGCGGAAAGCAGAGCAAACTGTACCTTTTACTGACATAAATGGTATGTAAAAGGACTAGTTTATAGAATAGACATAATTGATCACAAGTGCCTGCAGAGCTTTCAGAGGTACTTCGCTCATATGTTGTACCAGAGAATATAAATTTGAGATTAGGGCAGAAGTGAAAGAGATGGAGTGATCCTCATGTATCTTCATTAAATTATCCAAATTTAGTGAACTGTTTCCTTTGCATAGTAAAAATACCTTCCTAATGTTTGCTGTTTACCATGAAGCTCATCAGTAATTGGGAGCAGGCAGCTGCTGTCTGGTTACAGCATTGGCACTCAATGTCTACCTCTGGATGAGCTGAGTGGTCTCTTTGTATCCTTGTCTGTCACACCTCTTCAACATCATTATCTTCACAGGGGTGCTGGGGAACCAAATTCAATAGTTTTAGGAACCTCCTTGAAGCTTTAGGCTAAAGGAGTTGCAGAAGGGAGTCAGCTGAGGTGTGTGCTGAAGATGATTTTTATTACAAGTGTACACGTTATGCTACTGATAATATACAGAAATTTAAAAATCTACTGTTTCATGATTACAAAACTTCACAGAATTTGTTACAACTAAAAAAGTCCTCCATCCAGAGTATATAAATAGAATTTTGACCATAAATAATAGTAACAAAATAAACAGATGTATGCATTCAATAAATTAATTATAAATATTGCATTGGCAATGAAGTGCTAGGTCAGAAGAACAGTAGTGTTTCCGATACAGTTTCTTCGTATAGAAGTCTCTATTATAAATAGAGAATGAATATATAAATAGAAATGAATAAAATCCCTGAACCTTTCTTTCACATTCTTTTTCTTGTTGTTTTCAGGTTTGTTATTCCTTAGTCAAGTTGTTGCAACAAGAAAACTGAATTGAAGGCATCAGACATCTACCTCTTGGCCGTAACGTACCTGCAATCTTTCCTTGCATGGTGAATTGTACAACTGACCCAGTTCTGCAGCATTCAAGTCACTAAACTGAATGGAAGCCTGAAAGGCCTTAAAAGAGCTGCTGATGTTTCAAGGTAAAACATGAAAACTTATTATGTAATTGATTTGACCTATGCGTCATCYGTTTTCAGTCTTTCTCTCAATTTGCTAAAGACATACATACTTATATACAACAGAACTTCAGTTACTGAAAAATAACTTGTTGGTACTGCTCATTTTCTATGATGAACATAAATGCAGGGTCCTGTGTACACTTTTATCCATATATAGAATACTTGCTAACGTTAATGAGGAGTCTGTATTGGATGATGCAGACCCCACAGTAAACATAAATTAGCCTGTAAAGGAAATCAAAGATCTAGTTTTCAAATTACCTCTTAGCAAAAAGGGAAGGAAGAAATATTTCCTTTTCTTCCCTTATGTCTTAAGGGAAAAAGAAACACAGCATGCAAGCAGAATGTTTTTCACTGGTATGCTTTCCAAAGAAAGTTTTCCCAGAACGTTGTCAGCAGCTTTCCAAGTGACAGCATTTACCCTAGTTCATCCAACCACATTTGCTAGATCTCCCTTAATCCTCTTTTGTTCCCAATGTTTTTCTTTAAGGCCTATGAACCTAAAAGATCATTAGTCTCCCTGCGAATGAGAAACATTTACTACATTTGCTTCTATGAGCAAAAATTACAGGTGGATATACATGGTGATGAACTTGGTAKAGTAAAATTATAATTCTGTCACCACCACTGTGATGGGGTAGCTTTGATGGTTTGKTTTTTTGTATTGAATCTTTCTTTTCCCGAAGTAAAGTATGGATAGAGAGGCAATTCTCTGGAATCATATCTTCCAGGTATAGCACATTGTAAGCAAAAGTCTGGCTCCATACAAAAAAAAGAGTTCAAAATACTAGTACATGAAAAGCTAAAAGCCTGTAGTAKTCTGCAATTTCTCTTACATCAAGTTTCTAATTGGAGTCATTTCTGAAAGCTTGGGCTCTTCACTGGAGACAGTTTGGAGGAGATTCCAAAGGGATCCATGCTGTCAGTTTCAAGAGGTGAGGAATACATGTCTGATTCAAAAGCGTGGCTATAATCACTATATTCATCAAAGTCTGTTGACTCCACGGGCACAGTGTTGATCATAGGTAAAAAGTGAGAGAGTGGAAGAAAATCTTTTCCCTTGAACTGCTGTTTTTGCTTTGCACTGCTCAGAGACACAGGCATCCCATGTTTCTTTGATTTATATACGTTGTAGCCGTCTGGGCGTATCTCCTCTTCAAAGGAACAATCTTCAGAAGAATAGCTGAGCTGAAGGACAGGAAGGAAAGGAAAATTACAAATATGCCCAYGGGCCCTGTGTCTGGCAGCCACCAGCATAGAGACACAAGGGAACTGGCAGGTAGGATACTGGCCCTTGTGCTTCTGCACATTCTCCTGCTCTGAGCACAGAGAAAAAGCATCTTGGTTGTCAGTGCTCCTTCAGATAAACTGCTATTCATTGCTGGCAGTACTTAACTATAGTCATGAGACTTAATCTGATAGTCTTGGAGTATAAAGACCTACTTCTGTGAGAGATTGGCTTACAAGTCTCAGGTTCAGGTCTGTAGAAAGATATCACTGTAAAGGACAGCACTTAAACATGTCTATCAAAAAATATATATATTAAAAAAGTAACTGCCAATGTTTTTACTCAGCATTAATAGAAATTACTATAGAAGCTAATTAATGCAGTATAATTTTCCCATTAGACATTAGTTAGAAATGTACATTGTACAACAATGTGAGTTCATTTTTTGTAGAAAAATATATTTAGTATGAATTTATATTAGGTATGAAATCATAAAAATACATTTGTGATATAATGCACATATAGTATATTAGAATTACTTTTATTACCAGGTCAGACCTTTCCAGGTCAGTATATTTCTTACGGCTCTTGTGTTATTTCTGGCTYAGCTATTACTACTACAGGTTGTTGAACTCTTGGTCAATAGAAGCTCATTGCTGATTATATTTGAGTCATCAGTGATAAAAGCATTCTTACATGAATGCTCTACTTCTCCAGATTTAACTTAGAACATAGGTGATACTTTTAAATACTTTCTCAAGCAGTATCAAGAATGTGGAGTACAATTAAGTGTGTGAAAGGGGTGCCTTTTCAAAGGCACTTTTCAAACCATTCAAGTAATTTACAAAAAAAGACATTTCTTCCAAATTAGACAATATTTATATTTCTACACAAATATCTAGGGGAGGAAAAGTATACATAGGAGTATAGGATACAAATTGATGGTTCAGTTGTCATCTGACCTTTTTATGATTTGTCAGCCTCACTGATGACAGGGATGAAATAAAAGGCTTCTTGAGCAAATTTGCATTATAAATCACAAAAGTTGTTGATTATGCGCCCTCATATCTCAATTATATCAACCATAGGCTATGTATATAATATAATAATATTGACCAGTTCCATGATTTCTCCTAAACTATGGAAATTAGAGAGACAGACTACTGCACCCTGTATGGCTGAAATCAACTTTAGTCATCCTTGCTCCACAGTGTCAGAGAAAGGCATAGCAGGTACCACATTTGCCCTTTACTACTTCACTCCTGAGCACAGTGCTAATAAGGGCACGAGTTTCTCCACAAAGCTTGTTTGCTCTGCTGATAGTGGAAGGGCAGTAGCAGCCTCTGGCAGCCTTTTTGGTTCTCAGAGTGTTATAGCTAGAAGAATATTCACTGGAAACCATTTCTTCCAGCAACACAGGCAGATCTTGGAGCAAGGGGTCTAGAGGAGAGGGGAATTGCATGTCTCAAGAGAAAGCTTTCCCTTATGTGTCTAATTCTGCTCTCTTCTGTGACTTTTGAAACTGAAGTAAACAAAACTATGCTTGAGAGTTAAGCATACAGAGCTTGTCTACAAAGCCCATAGATCTGATGGCATGGATACATGCCATTATATTTTCAAAAAAAATCATGTAATTAATACTATACATGAATAAGCAGTCTCAGTCAAGGGTCATCAGCTTTCAAAATGCTGTTATAAAAAATCTATTCTAAAACTGTGTACCCAATACAGATCTAGTCTGCAGGTCCAGTGCTTAGTTTTCAGTGACCATTTTGGTTTGGATATACATTAAAGCTCTAAGCTAATAATTAAGCTAATAATAAATAAGCTAATAATTAAGCTAATAATAAATAAGCTAATAATTAAGCTAATAATAGTGTGTAGACCATCTGAACCTTAAGACCTGTGCACCTTCAGTGCACCGATTTACCCTAGCCAAGAAAAGCAAGGAAATGCAGAAAGGCTTCACCTGTTTTTATGGACTCAAGCAATAATCTCAGTAAATCATTCTTGCTTTTATTAGAGATATTGGGACAGTAGGCCAAGTTCTTGCCTTATTGAAATCAGCAGAAATTTTGCTAATGTAATCAAAGCAGAATGAAACTGTGTTTACTATGGCTAGTGAAAGAATATTGCCTTCTCTGTGAAACAGGCTCATCTAAAGCAGTTAGGCAGACTTGACTCAAGTGTTACCCTTTACATTCTAGAGCTGGAGCTTGCTCACACGGGCATGGGTGGATGATCAAGCTGAGCTGATGCGCTGGGGGAAAAATGTGAGCGAAGAGCATTGCATCAGATCYTTGCTAAAGTGCCCAGCCTCCAAGTGGCCCACAGTGCGCAGCCACGGTCTGAGGGGGGTGAACGGTGACCGTTTTTAAACATAAATTACATCTTGCTTTGTATTGTAATTTCAGAAATGGGAATAGTTGTAGCTCAGTTGCACTAGGAAGAAATGTTTTGGCATGCTGCGCTCTTCTAACAGCCCGGGTGGCAAGGGACAGAATGGGGCTGCCAAAGAGTGTGGTGGGGATCCAAGCCGTGTTTGCCCCGCGCAGCCCCGGCCGCAGGGAGCCCCCAAAGCGCCGCTCACCTGCCCGCGCAGCCGCCCCGCCGCGTCCATGCAGAGGTAGCGGGCGCTCCGCACGCCCTTGATGGCCACGGTGCGGACGGCCACGGCGCGGATCTCCAGCAGACCTGGCGGGGAGGGAGAGCCGGTTAGTGCCGCCGCCGCTGCCCACCTCCCGGCCCCGCCGCCCCCGCGCCGCACTCACTGTGCACACTCTGGCTGCCGGCGCCGTCCACGCGGCCGTCGCCGCCGATCCTGAGGAAGTAGCTGAAGAGCCCGTGCTTGCTGGCGGTGTAGAGGTGCCGCAGCCGGATGGGCTCTCCCCAGCCGTAGTTCACGTGCGGGCCCGCGTCCGAGAGCGGCAGGGAGCGGGTCCCCGCGGCCAAGGCGAGGCCAAGCAGCGCCAGCGAGGCGGGGGACGGGCCCCGGCGCTCGCACATCGCCCCCACTGCTCCCCGGCGCTCTGCGGAGCGGGATGCAGGCAGGCGCAGCAGCCCCGCCGCCTTTTATAGCTCCCTCTTATCAGCCCGATCGATTCGGCTAAATCCAGTTCCGATATAGAGCCCATTTCATAGCAGGAATTGGTCGGATCAGTCACTCCCCCCGAAAATATTGATCGGGTGACATCATTTCACAGGGGACACCCCGCAGGCGCTCCCTCCCCGTGGCACCTCGAAGCTTCCCGCTGCCCGTGGGCAAGCCTAGCCCTGCTGCACGCGTGTGCGTACATACATGCATACATATACACGTAGCCGCATGCTTTGCAAAAAAMCGCGGCCTTGCGCGCGGTTGGAGGCGCGGGCTGTGCGCGGCAGAGGAGCGGAGGCATCAGGAAGGGCAGAGAGCAGCCGGCGCGCTCGAGCTGAGCGGCAGTGCCTTTAAAGCAGAATGCTTTGCACCCTGCTCCAAGACGRCAGCCCCCGGCAGCCACCTCTCCTGCCCCTGCCCTTCTGCTGCCCGCTCCGCAGCGCCCGCCGAGGCCGGAGCGGGAGCCGGGCTGCGGCCCGCGGGGATCGGCGCGACGGGGCCGCCCCTGCCCGCGGTGGGCTCCGCAGCCCCGCCATGCCCGGCCGCGCCGCTAGGGGGAGCCGGGCACCCGGCGGCGGCGGGACAGCGCGCGAGGCGTTTCTCGGATCCCAGCGCGGGATCTAGGTACCAACAGGGCTTGGAAAATAGGTGCCAAGAAGGAGGGCGTCTCCCCCGGGACGCGTTAAGTCAAAATTTCCCCAAGCCGAGCTTCCCGCCCCCAGTAATGTCTCTGAGACCAGCGTCTGCCCGCCAGCATCCCGGTACTGCTTTTACACCTTTTGCTACTCCTTTGCTTTCATCTTTCTGTCTGTGCACCTGTGCATCCCTCCTCCTATGAGCAACCACAGAAGTAGCTCTTCTTCCTGAATTAYCTTAGCCTGGTGAGGCTGTGTGCAGAAAGTTCATACAACAGCACAGAATTTCTGTAGGATGGTGGCCTGCGCTTATAAGAATTCTTACATTTATTATCACATGTATCTTGGAATACTGAAATACTATAATACATCAGTTAATTGGTGTTTGAGTAATCAAGGTCTTGTATCCAAAACTCTATAGACCAAACGGTTATGTGGCACCAGTTATGAAAGCATCTACTGATTTCGAATGCATCCTTTTTATTTTTTTTTATGGTCACCCTGAGACACAAAAAGAAGCCCAGTTTTCACTGCATGAGTGATTTATAATTTAGGAAAATCAGGAGCCCTTCGCTTTCAGATGCATCATCCAAGTCATGGACTGATTTGAGAAGTGCTGATCTTTCAAACATATAAATGTTTACAATATTATAAAAGCAATAAATAATACCAAGGAGTCTGAGCACCTCAATTTTCCCTCTCCACAATTTTGCAGTGTTATTGCATGACTGTCACAAAGGCAGTTCACCACCCTGCAACTCTGGGCCTCACAGCAGTTGTGCATGTAACTCATCCCAGCTGCATATGCATTCTTTAAGGTATTGAGCACCCACCACACAGAGGTGAAGGACTGAAGTGAGCCTGAGCAGCTTTTGCTCCATTTTGTCGTGCATCCCAGTGAAAAGAAGCTATTTCATTATTACTGTTGCTGTTATACTGTGGCATTAGTAATATTTGTCATTGTAAGTGCATTGTGTTTTCTTCATGAAGAGGTCAAAGATAGTAAAGACTTGATGCATGCAACTTTTAAAATGATTTTTGACAATATTATTATTCCAATGCAAAGATGAAAAAGTGACACAGAATTTGTGATGGCAAAATGACTTAAGTGATATTTCAAATCAGGGAAAAAGTGAAAAATTCTTAGCAATTGAGAGCTTTTAAAATTRTTTTTGTTGTTGTTAATGTTGATGTTATGTGGGCTGCTGTTAAAAGGTCCAAAACAAATGAAAATGGAACATTTAGCTGATTTGCTAGAATTGCATCTCTTTATATAAAATTAWTTATTAGTTGACTGAGATTGTAGTGTCTAATCTAAGCCATTTATCCATGTTCCTCCACAGTAAGTGGCAGAGATACGTATCTCCAGAACTTATCTGGATTGGAAAGTACCAATAGTATCAACCCAGATAGTCCTAGCTCAAAACAGGTGTTTAAGAGAGTTTAATTATCTCTGTAGGTGCCTATTTCCTTAATGGCTCTGGAAAAAGCCTCGATGATTAGCTCAGATTAGGTACCTTATTTTTAGCTAAAGCTAAATGAGATTAATCTCTCTCTATGTACACTGTTTCCAAAATATAATAGCTCTAAGATAGGATTTTCTTTTCCATTCCTGTCTATATCACTGTACTTTCATCATTTACTGGCATCTTTTTGCCAAAGTTCAGGGGAAAGACATGCGTTCCTGTAAATGTCTTTACAAAGACATTATAGGGTAAATCACACAATCTCTTCCAGTGCTGGACCTGCTTTCTGCCTCTCACAGAGTATTCATCAAGCAAACCCATAGTGTAGCACTTTTTGCTTTTCTGAGTTACAGAAAAAAAAAGAAAGAAAAATCTTGTAGAACAAAAATATCTCCTGACCAAATAATACACAACTGCAAAAGCATTTTCACCTGTTGTAATGAATCATTTATTTCAACTACACTTTTCAATGCTCCTATATAATTTCTGCAGAACAAGAACTTTAGATTTTTGTAATGCTAGAGCTGAACTAATATTTAGGGAGAATGTGACTACCCATGTGTTAAAAACCAGACACCCAGAGACTCTGGATCATGCCAAAAAGATGATTGAGGATTTTATCTAAGTAGGTGATAGAATCATTGAAAGTAGCTGAAATAAAACCAAGCAAAGTTGCTACAAGTAATGATCAGCAAGAGGACGTGACAATGACATGTGTGTTAAAGGCAATCATAGCAGCCCGCTATTAGATCAAAGGAAAACTACATACAGGAGTGTCACTCAAAGCTGGGTGAAGGTCAAAATGTGATGAAGTAGATGCATCTAGGATGAAGATGCATTTGCTCAAAATTAGAATAACTTCAGGGTATATACTGAACATTATGGTATTGACTTTGGATATATGAGTTGTTGGGAACCTTTGACGTTTCTTTGGGCTTCCCCACAAATTTAAGAGTAGGTGCTATATTAAAGTGATGCCGTAATAATTCTGAAAAGAGATTTGTAGCTCCTTTCCCTTTTCTCTGAGGTCAGAAGCAAAAGAAGAATTACAGAGACTGTAGTAAGGTCCCAGGCAGACCTTCGATTATCAGTGCTGCTTCTGATTTCTGGTTTCTGATTTCTTCTATAGTTCCAGAAGTGTCAGTAAAAGAAAGTTTTCATTTGCCCCAGTGGCAGAGGGCCAACAGGACTCTCCTGTCCTTTCTCTTGCTTTCAGCAGAGATGGGCATGTTAGGCAAATTAGGGAAGGCAAAAGTGAAGACACAGTACACTGTGAAATGTCGTTATTTGAGCATGGGAGTTGTTCTATAAAGAGCTTTATCAGCACAGTACAAGTTAAAAAACCTGCCTAAGAAGGAGAGGTTACTCTACCATATGTCAAGGACTACTCTGCTCCCCAGCTGCTTCTGCAATCCAAGAGGCATAAAGGTGACAATATTTCTTTCTGGGCTGTGAATGAGGACAGAATTAAGATTCCACACTTCCCGCTGCCGGCTCCTGCTGATGGGGTGTCATACAATAGGACAAGCATTCATAAAAGCTCTTCCTAGATATCACAARTGCAATGTCCCCAGTGAATTAGGAGGATCCAAATGCATCAGATACTTCAAGATTTTCAAATAATCAACTTCCTGAGGGGTCTCTGGTTTGAAATTGCTCCACAAAAGTCAATCAATTCACTAGAGAGATTGTTCCTACTGTAATTTGTAGTTGCATATGTTATCACTGGTTCTTTTTAACAAATACCTTTATAGGACTAATTTCAAATCTCTGTCAGCATTCTGTTACCTAATGCTTTCTTAACTACTGCAGTCAGTGAATGTGTTTCTGAAAGCGACACTTAGCCTGGAATTGACCCGAAACTCTCACAGTCAAATAATATCTTCTGATAAAGCGTACTCTGATACTCACCACAGTCCCTTCAGCTTCAAATGGCCTAACTGCATTTTTTCCTAGCTGAAAATAGTTATATCCTGTTTTGGAAATACTTAATCAACCTCTGTGTGCTATGAAATTGTTTGTAGTTTTGGTGCCTAAGAAGTGCTACTGTTTTTATGGATACATACTTAGGAGAGCAGGTCTCTGCTTAATCTACCATAGCTCTCCACTAAACAACACTAAATCTAAAGCAAGTCTGAAAATAGCCTTGGATGTAATTTTGGTTCCAGGAGGAAATAGCTTGTTGCTGTTTGTGTTCTGCTCATAGGTGTGTTTTAGGTACCGGACAAGTGAATGTTACTTGCAAATTTCTTTCCTGGTAGGCCTTGGCTTACACGTCCTTTTCTAGCTTGGCCTAGGAATTTATACTTCTGGATTTTGTTTATGCAACAGTTCTGTGAAAACCGTGAAAAAAAGTCTCTAGCTTTTTCAGAAAAGAGTAATTCCAGGTCATTCACATGTCAGTCAAAACCAGCATTCATCAAACCTTAGTAATACTTTTTTCTCATCAATGACTAGTGTTTGCTTTGTGACCAGTTTCAACTCCTGCTCCTGAAGGAAATATTTTTCTTTCCTTGAGCAGACAGAGAATAGGCTATTAGAAGACAATCATGTACTACAAGATTAGGAAAATGGGTTTGCTATCAAAGTGGAGCTCCCAGCTTTCAAGAGTGTGTGATCAGAGCTGTGGTTCTGTCCAAACTTCCAAAGCTCTAGAGAGATGTGGTTGATCCCATGGCTCCATCCTGATATAGTAGCAGTTGTCAGGAGATCAGCACATAGGAGATGAGTAGGAAGCTGGGAAACACAAGGACTTCAGCAACAAGCCTAGTTTATCCTGGTATGTTAAGCCAAACCTGGCAGTGAAGAGATTTCACYGAGTTCCGTCTGGGATGAGTTTGTTCTATAAAGCTCTGGCTTCATTGCAGTCCAGGTCTAAATTTTTGTTGTTGTTGTTTACAAGGGCATTAAGTTGGGAACTCTTGAGGGGTGATTTATAAAAGAAGTAGCAAGGAAAGGAGAAGGGAGGAAAGGGTTTTAGTTATGGCATTCTGCAAAATCAGGAACTGAAATTCTATAATATCAAAATAAATCTTCTCCTAAAGTCAGGCCTCTTACATGTCAGCAAATGTGATTCTCTCTTTTCCTGAAGACATATGTAAAAGAGCTATAAATAGTTAAAGAAGTCAGATAAGTCCCACAGTTTTCTTGTTGTCTATTATTTCATGTTGCAAGCTTTCTGCTTATTGTTGAATAATGAATTGCTAGCAAAAGACAGGGCTGATAAAGGGTGAGAGATGTAAATCATAAGTGGATGTTGATGAATATTATGTCAAAGTGTCATGTCAGTACACAAGTGGGAGGTTGGTGTAATACTATGATGAAGCCTTTTATGTCACAGTTTGAACCAATGTAAACTCAATTAGGTACAAAGATTCCCAATGGCATCATTTAAGAATATTTAAGAATATTCTGCACATACCTGGATCCTCAGCTTCTAGAAGGTGAAGTGATTTAGTTAAATTTAATAGAAGCCTTTCTTTCACCTCAGCCCAGGCTCTGGGTCTAAAAACAAGGAGAAATGTTTTAGAAGAAATAGCATTCTTGTGCAATTTCTCTAAATCAGTTTAGGTAAGCAGAGTTACTTCACCTGGATTTTACCAGGAATGATAGTATCTCCACTCCCTCTTCACAAGATATCCAAGCTCAATCCTTAATACAGCTGAGATTAGTCATGTAAAAAGTTTGGAGAAACGATTGTTTTGAAGTTTTTCTGCTTGAAGGTCATATGAAATAAYTTGCTACTGAAAGAGAGCCCACCTCATGGATGTGGTGTAGCTGCATAATTTGCTAGGAATAAGTAAGTTGAGTTTATGGTGAATAACTTCCTCTAATGGTGCTTATTGCAGTCTCTTAACCAGGCACATTTGCTACCCAGAAACCTGACTGAGGGCCATTTGGGGTCAAGAACTGAAGGGCAAAGGTTACTGAAGCATCCTGCCAATGCAGCTAAAATCAACTTTTATTTGACAAAGCAGAAGTAACATGGGATCTAAAAGAATGGTATTCAGATAGCTAGTCCATCCAAAACATTGCATTTGGATTGATCCTAATTAGCCATAATTTCCTAGTTTAATGGCCAATTAAAAGGCCATCTGAAAGTAGGAGAAGCAGAACAAATCAGCATGGAAAAAGCCTGGATGGTCTTTAAAAAGTAATTCAAGTTTACTTAGGTTTTACACATTTGACTAGTGAGAAAACTAGGAGGTAATGGATGTCTTAATCTCTTTGGAAGTAATATAGATTTATCAAATAACTTACTTCAGTATGAGATAAAATCTGAATGATCTCTGAAACTGAGGTGAAATGCCTGCATTAAAGCAAAGAACTTATCTACCTAAACACCATAGCCAATATACAATGTAATGTGAAATCCCCAACTATCTGGCTACTCCTTATGCTTTATGCCTTGACATGATATCAAAAGCAGAATTCCAGCTCAGTATTTCTTTTCTGTGAATTTGCAATTATGTTCTTATTTTTAATGGTGAGAAGTATTCTAATTTACCATCTTCAGTCTCCATGTATGTTTACTATAAATTCTTTTTTTTTTTTTTTTCATTTTGGAAACAAAGTTCCTTAGACATCGTGAGAGCAAAAATGGCCAAAGTTCTTTCTTGCCTGAAGGTACAGGGGAGACCCTTGCATAACAAGAAGCAGAGACACCTCAGATCTTGAAGCAAACAAAGCAGACCGAAGCGTTGAGTTAGAAGTGGTGTCTCAGTGCCTCTTGCTTATGCATTAGTCCAAATTTGCCTAGCTACAGAAAGATGTGACTTTTATACTGCTACTGAAGGAGGCAGGACTGGGTACTCAAAATTCTTATATTCTTGAATATGAATCTGTTGATTTAGGCACTCATTTTGCAGTGGGGTTTGTGAGATAGACTCACTTGCTAATTCCGAATTTGACCAATTTCAGAACATTTCCAGAATGGGGCAGGAGTTCCTCTTGTAGTTCTATCTGGAGAATCAGGATTTCTTTCCATAGTAAAGGCTCACAGAGATCTAGATACTGCTCTTTATCAGAAATCTCCAGAAGATAAAGCCAGTAGCACATCAGGCAGCTATCTGTTATTGTAGGCTCATTTGGCAGGAAAGCTTCTATTTCTAGACATTAGACCGTCCTTACTCTCTCTCTTGACTAATTGATCACATATTACTATCAGTGTGCTTTGGATTCGGTTAGGCAGATGTGTCATTGATTGTATTATATTGTAGAGGAAAAGAGCCAATACTAATGAAATGAAGAGCAACAGAACTATAAATGTTCACTACACAACTGTGTCTTATTCATGGCAGCAGTAGCAATAGTAGTATCCCATTTTCAGAAGACAACAATCTCCACATCCACATTTTTTTTTTCTTCCTGAAATGCACAGACAAGCAGCAGTAGTAATATGGACAAAAATGCTCCTTGCACCATCTTAGGAAAAAATAACCATATAAAAACCCATGGTTTAGTCATTCACCTTGCATACTGACTGTCTGACTCACGGTACCATTAGAGCTGCATTTTAACTCTGTTTCCTGAGAAGGTCGTGGCAGACTTATCAGCTATTACTTTTGCTAGTAAACCTATCTTAAGTTCCTCTGTATTTTCACTGAAAGATGGTGTAATTTCTGTAGAGCTGCACTATCTGTCACTTTGCAGTGAAACAGATCTTTTTTGGTTTTGCTTGTTGCAGTGGTTGCTGATGGGTAGTTTGAATTTCAGTTCGATTTCACCATATAGTACTGATTAATAATAGTAATACTCAGTTCATATTCAGAAAAATACTGTTAGTGCTTAGTTAAGAAAAAGAACTGAAGGCAAATTCTGCCTTCCATGGAAAGAATGCATTTACTTCAGTAGGAACAAAACCAGACATCTAACACATTATTGTTACTAATGAATTATATGTAATGCACACTATATTGCATTAGTATGTATACTGTATTAATACATATAATAAATATGAATACATGTACCTATATGTACATAATTATCCATGTAATACATACAATAAATTATAAACAATCTCAATATTTAGAGCTGAGTAACAGCTTCAGGCTCTGCAGTGCTTCACATTTTACATGCATACACCAATGAGCAAGAATCTAATGTTTTACCTCCTGCTTCCTAGATGAAAYGATACACAGACAACAAATTGATTTTATAGTCTCCCCATCTGTACATTTATTCCATGCTACATATGTGAACACACATGACTACAGCTTTTCCAATTTTAGATCAATGAGGCACACAGTAAACAGCATTGGGTTGGCAGATCCTCTGCATTCATCTGAATGAAATGAAAGGGAGCTCAGTTCTTGGCTCCAGTTTTCTGTCACTCCATTGTCATTCAACAAACCGGACCAAAGAGAAAAGCGATCAATCCATGAAGTCGTGAATCCTCAGTCTCCAGCTGTCAGCACCTTTGAGCTCTCTGCACTGATCTTATCTGTTGCAGAGTGATTGAAAGTAATTTGTTTTGGTTGAAAGTAATTTGTTTTGGAGAGTAATTAGATTATCTCTTGGGGGGCTTCCTACCTGGTGACCCAGTGTTTCTCCTTGGCTTGCTGCTCATTAACATCAATTACCATAGAGACACTCTTCAAAGGGAAGCCTGCACTGCCCAGGGTAGGGAACCTATTAAGAAATATGCTTCTCATTCCTACTAGGAGATAATAAACCTTCTGATGTCAAACAATTATTTGTGGGTCAGACACATACGATCCCACCGGGATTTAAGCCTTTCATTTGCCATGTGTAAAATGCTTAGTAATTAGGAAATGAGCAAGATTTTTCTATAATGGTTAATACTGGCATGAATACAATAGGCTCAAAGCAACTCAGATGTGATATTTGTGGTATTTGCCAAAGCAGTGTAATAATAAGGTGAACTGGTATCAAGGAAAAATGCAATCTGGAAATCAAGGAAAAATACAATCTAGAAAAATACAAGTAAATATAGTCCACACTTGCAGAGATATTAGAACAGCAAACGAAATATTATCTCTGTAGGGGAAAGTGCATGGAGATTCAAAAGTTCATGCTCTGATTCTTGTCCCCAGAGTCAACTCTTTTCAACAAGACAATTAATACAGCCACGGATATGACACAGCGCTGATAAGTGCCATAATAATGCCAGTATCTCATCTTTTTTTGTAATCACGAGAACTCTAGATGAATCATTGCCTGAATGTGACATTTACTGGTAGTGATTACATCGTTACTACTGTGGGATCCTACAGAAGTTTACATGATAAACAAGAAACATAATGATCCACTTTTGGGGCCTTTTTGGGTATCTCTCTTGTCAGGTACAGCAAATCTGAACATGTTGCCTTGATTAAGCAACAGTTTACAAATGTTCAGTCTAAAATTCCCTCTTGTTCCAGCTGATCTTTGTTATCTTGCTGTGGCCATAGAAGATTATAGAGAGGGCAGAAACCAACCTCAAAGACCATTTGTGATTTTAGGGCCTTACCTTGTGTCTCCACAAGCCACTGTCTCAGCTCTGGACACGCAGAATGCATTGGGATTGACCACATGGCAACTGGTGGAAATGCAGTGAAAATGTCCTTGTTCTTTAGCTGTCCATGGTTACCTATATATAGCTGTTGAGAGTCCACAGGGAGCAAAATCGAGGTTAGAACAGTTTGAGAGAGTCAGAAAGAAAATCATCACCAATGTTCTTATTCAACAAAACTTATACTTTTAGGTGATATTTGCTCCCCTATTTTAAATACATGCTATAAATCCTTTAAATCTTCTTTTTTTTTTGAGAAGCTGATAGATCTTAAGTAAATAACAACCTTTTTTTTTCATTTGTCTTGTTTGAGTGATTATGTCATTATATATGAAAGTGATTGTTTTCTGCATGCCAACAAAGAATAATGAAGACCTTTGATGAATAGAGCTAGCAGCATGTAAATGTGCTGAAAGAATGCAGAGGCAAATGAATGACCTTTCTGAAACAGAATTTCTCCCTGGGCCACCATTTTTATCTGCATTGAAGTTGGTTAATGCATTTACTTTTTCCATGCATTGATTCCTCAGTACTTCTTTTTCATAGTAAAATGCACTTTGAGCAAAATGTTTGCTATATTCTTTAAATAGGCTACTGTGGGCCTGTTAGCCAGCCAGTGGCTGCTTACATAGAACAAAATATTTCTTCTTCCCATAGTTTTCACTGAATGCTTCTGACTCAGGTATTATATCAGAATGTGCTTATAAACTTTGGGATATAGATGGACTTCAGCCCCCCATTTCCCTAAAACCTAGCACTGTAGGCTCCAAAAAGTTTCCACAAATAATTGTTAGTCTAAATATTACTAAATAATTTCTGCCTTTGTAAGGGTAAAATCCTAGGCCCTCGTTGTGTATACTGTTGGCTGTTGAATAATTTCTCATTTATATTAGTGTTGAATTTTTCAGCTGTAAACTTTTTTGATGCAATTTTAAAGGCTCAGTTTTTAAGTGTWTTTTACAAGAAAACACACAGCAAATTTATACTGAAAATAGTGTGGATATTTAATATTTATCCCAGTGTAATGAAGGGAGCCCCTGTTTTAGGACCACTTTTCTAATGTGGATTTAATGTAAACATTTCAAACATTTACATATAGATGAAGCTGATCGCAGCTCATAGCATTTACTTTGCTGTTAACTCTCACAGCTCTCTGTGGTCAAATGTTTTTGGATTAATTTATAATTTAAGTTAAATAAAATTAAAAAAGATTTAATTACTAATGACTATTTTTTATTAAAAAAAAGACAAAGATTGAACAAGCAATGGAAAATAATTGCTTTTTTTTTGTAGGAGTGTTCCTCTCAGAATTGAACAGATGGATTACTTGCACTTAGCTGCTTGTATGAGCAAATGCAGAAGCTAAGTCTGCAGCCCAGCAAAACCATATTGGTTTAGTGGCATTTCCATTAAAGGAAAACTGAGCAGAGCAAAAAAAAAGGGAAATATAATTAGAAGACTGGCATCTTGAAGGCAGTTGATGTCACCAGTAACTCCAACATCAAAACTGAAGTGCTTTGTAGGCCTTTTCTGTCAGTTCAGTACCTAGCGGCTGGGACCCATCAGCTCTCAAGACAGCTTCACTATCAACATGTGCTGATGGAGGCAGCACAAGTGCTCGGTGGAGTCACTGTGTCCTCACCCTTGCGATGTGGTTGTGGCCCTGTAAACTGCCTCCTGCCTGATGACTATCAGTATGAAATAAAATTCAGTCTTTCCACAGCTCTGCTCGTTGTGAGACTGAGGCTGTCACAGCAAGACTGAGGTATCCTGAAGAGGGATGCAAATGAAGCTGCCTTGACTTGGAAGGCTGCTTGGTGGAGGAGGAGATGGCTCACTGTGTTTTATCTGATGTGCATTTTGGATCTGAACAATGAATGATAGTAATTTTTCAGTACAGAGCAAGGACTGACAAACACACTCTAGTTAACAGACTAGAACGGAGTAGGCAGTGGAAAGTGAGCTGACAGGTAAGGCTGAATCATGCTGTTCTCATTCAAGATAAACTCAGTCTTGTATCTGCAGTTATAGTTATCTGTATAGACTACCTTCAATTAACTGGTTAAGGTGACTTTGAACAGAATGCATTCAAGTCATCAGATATTTTGGTGTGGAATTATGTCAGTAGCAAAAGGCTCTCTTTACAGCAACATTTTATTTTAAGTCAGGAAACTTTTGACACAAAACTTTTGCTGCTTACTGTGCTTCATTCTGCAGTGTGGAGTAAATGGTATAATAGCATGTGCACTGGATTTTCTTTGGATTGAACTAAACCCCCCAAGACAGCTCAGTGAGCTCCCTTAAAATGCTCTAGCCACTCACGTGCATTCAGTCCATGGGATCAGACTAAAGTCAGTCCAAAGCAGCGCCCCTAAAGTGCGTGCCATGTACACTTCATGTCCTCAGCATCAGCTCTGCACACCTGCTCCAGTTGCCCTGTGTTGCTTGCAATTGCATTGCACTTGCATTGCTTGTAGGCAAAATCAATGTCTGGCTTGAAACTATGGCTATGCGGTACTTCTGCCAGGATAAAAGAATTAAAATAAAACTCATGATAGAAATCTAACATGCTTAGTTCTGAATATGGGGCAATTCATAATACTCATATCTTTCACTTTCTAAAATAAAATGTTTTATTTGGTGCATGGCACACCATAGGCCCAGTAATTCTAAATCTTGATAAATTCTACTGTAGCTTTCACTCACCTGATCGGCAGGAAACACGGCAACACTTTGTTATGCACTTCAGATAGTCTGACTGTTTCCTACTTCTCTCCATTGACTGCCGTGATTGATAGTTTAGATAATAAAGTGAAGCTCATATCCCAAACTGCAGTGCAGAGGCTTTGCACTCAGGCTCCCTGCTCAGCCTCCTCATGCTGTGCTGATTTCTGCATACAAGGGGATTGATGGTGCTATTTGCAGGTTTTTGAAGTGTAGGTCTAAGAAATTATATCTGTATCTTATATAGTTGTGGGAAAACCACCAAGGTAGCAATGCAAATCAGTCTGCTAGATAAAAAGCTAAATATGGATCAAAGGGATGAAGTCCAGAGCATAAAAGCTGAATTTCCTCTTGGGAAAATGCCAGTTTATACAGCCAGAAAACTTGAAGTTGTACAAAGTCCTCATGAAGAAATCAGGCAGGTCGCCTATCTGAGAAGTATCATGGATAGATGCTTTTCTTTACAGCTGGTGTACATTTTGGTGTTTTTTTCCAGGACTACAGAGCATAGAAACACAGTTTAAAAAAAATCAGGAAAAAAGCACTCACATCAGGGTTACAAGAAGAATATAGCTCCTACAGAAAGTAGGAGCTAATTCTTAAATCAATTTGTCATCCATAGGATCACAGGATAAGGTATTTCTTTAACAGTTTGTCTAAGCAATGTGAATCATGTAAATCTTCTGCTTACATTCCATCTTGCTTCGTTGTCACAGTAGTAAAGAGAAAGCAAGATGGATGATATGATGAAATATCCATTTTTTTTTGTATACCTAAATATTCACTGTTACAAATGTAAATGCAAAACCATTCTCTGTGAACAGCACATAGTAAAGATAATGTTCATTGGTACATTTGATCAGGAATGCTTCAAAAATTTAAGTATGAATAATCCTTAAATGTGTAGATTATTCACTCAAGGAGAAGCAACATTGACATATGAATTAGGCATCCACTCTCCCAGAAGGATAGAAAATACCAAATATTTGTGAATTCTAAACATTCAACAGTTTTTGTCTTTGAGACATGTGCTGGTGACAATTTGTATTAGAAAGTCTCCACTGGCTACTGTTTGCACAAGCCACCAGTTGAACAACAGATCACAGATTAATTAATGAAAGTCATTATCAGCTTGTGGGCACTTCACAGAGTTGCATTTGACCCTTTTGTAGTAAATTCAAGCATCTCTCACGAAGAAGTGGCTTCTTATTCTACAGAAAGCAAACAAAGGAAACAAATTACAAAACACCAAACACCTTTTCCGTCATTTCTAGTGTAAGCCACAGATTTTACCCACTACATGGCTGGATGGCTTGGCTGAGTCTGCTGTTTCCCACTGGATACAGCTGTATAATCCCACAGAGCTCTTCCTGTGGACAAAGCAGAAAGACCCTGTGAAGGATTTTAGAGATATGAGTGACTCCTAGGAATAGAAAGAAAGCAGCAGCACCTCTGCTTCGCTGACAGCCATTCAGCACTGACCGCGTTCCCCACACACTGTTAAAGGGATGTTGTGAGATAATGATTATAGGGATAGCACAACTGATTTTTCTTTGAAATACATAAAGGTGGTGTTCAGGTAATGGTTGTGAATGTTAGTCCTTTTGATGTCCGTGGGCTTGTCACTTACACATCTGAAAGGCTGTGCACCTAGCTATAAACAGACATTGCAGTTCTGCTCCACATCTGGCTTTACAAAAGATCAGCAGGACACACATCACTTACAAATATCATTCGTTTCTTTAAAATTGCTTGAAATTGTATGTTGTTAGCTTGTTACTTGCTTTGGTGATTGTTTTATTCATTTTCTTTTTACTCGCCTTCAAAGAATAAGCAGTCAGTCACCACAGATGTTAACGTGTTATCCTAGGAACAGCTGGGGCTACTACCTAGGGCCAGCTCCCTACCTCATGGATTAATGGATTTTAGGCTTTAAGATTGCTGTGTTAAACGTAAGTTGTTTTAACACAGGATATAAACTCATGATTTTTCTCCTCTCCATTGGGTGTCATGCTGAGGTATCTGTGTTAGACATTTGATAAATCCAGAACCATGGCAATTAATATCCAAATTAAAGTTCAGTCAGTGCATACCAGAGTTCACTGGAACTCTGATAATCTGCAGTAAATATCATAGGCAAATAACCCATGATTAATTACCTAGGGACATTTACTCTAGGGTAAAACTGGAAAGAAAATGCAACGGATGGAATAGAAAGCAAACACAATGGACGAACATATGTACAAAAATGAGAGAATCTCCTACTTTATTCCCTGGTTTTTAAGACATATTTTAATGTGCAACAAGGAAGTGCATTGCCTGAGACAAGCTAAGTTCACATATAGCCGTTTCCCATCCAAATCGGCCAGTCTGCCCTGCCCTTCTCCTGCCCAGGAATACATTCCACTCTAGTTTTAGTGCAATCTCTTTGCTGTTTTCAGCATGCTTTGTCAGTTTGCAACCCATGCCATGACACAGCATYCCTCCCACTTTGTTTTGGCTGCTATTCTTTTGGGCTGACATTTAGGAAAACTGCGTTAATGTCTCCCTAATACAAGACTCCTTGTTGAGCTAGCTCAGCTGGTATGTCCTGTCTCAGATCCAGGCAGGAGCAGGGTGCGGAGCCCGTAATTGCAGCAAGGAGCTCCCCAACTCCGCTGGGAAGGATGGCTTGTTCTGCCTTGGGTACCGTTGCAGAGCTGAGATGGCTGCTTGACAATACCATTGCTCCTGAGAAAACAGGACCTACCCTTGGTCTTGGCATTGGAGGAGAACATGGTACAGGGGAGATTTTTCAAGCTTTATAAAGACAGACATATCATATGCCCACGTTAGGCTGAGTATGGTGGGTATATTTTCTTCCAATATGCAAGGTTTGGCTTCAAACTACTGAAGCCAAAGGAAGATTCCCTCATCACTTCAGTAGACCCGGATCAGGCTTGCAAGATGAAGTATACTCTAATATATAAAAAAAAAGTAAGAGTACCTTTCTTACTTAATCAGTGCTGATGCATCTTCAGATTGCTAACAAAAGCACCTTTAAAGCTATCTTGACAAAAGTTTTTCACGAAAAACAGTTCAACATGCCAAAGCAGGCAACTTTTGCTAATAAAGACATAGGTGTTAGCTAGATAGGTGAACTGAATAGTAAATGTTTGCTCTCTACTTAGCAAATGTCTATCATGACCCTGCTAAGTAGCTAGAGACAAATTATRTGTGAAACTCAGCATATCTCTCTCTCCTCTCTCTCTCTCTCACTCTGTTTCTCTCTCCTGTGATTGGTATTAGCTTATGCAGATGATGTTCTTAATTTAATTATCAGGAATATGCTTATTTTACAAATGATAACCTTGTAATCTCCTTAGCAGGAGAAAAAAGGAAAAACTTTTACCACAAGCTATCCTTTTTTGCACATCATCTGTTTACCAACATTATTGTGGCCCTCCATTTATTAAGAATCTAAGTAAGCTTTTCTAATTATTTCCATTATTTTACAAGTGGATTTTATTTTCAGAAAACAGGAACGCCTCAGAAATATACAAGAAGCTCTGTATCATTAAACAACCTTCTGTAGAAACCAAAATTTTCAAGTGCTTGTATCAACTAATTATAGAACTAATCATTTTGATTAGTTTTAACATTTTCTTTAATGGCATGATTGAGTGGATTCTCCCCTAGCATCCGTGGTTTGAACCACTTCCAGTCACTTACAACCACAAGTTATAAGTTGCATGTTTCGGTGAAATTTAAAATCCCTATTAAAGGTAAAACATGAATAGACAGCAGAGGTGTTCCAAGTAACTATTTCTATTTATTGAATGTATATGTTTATATATCTATATTTACACAGAAATGCAGGTTGCTATAGTGCTGTGAATGCTGTATTTTTCTGAGAGCCTTCAGTACAACATATAAAGAACCTTTGCCCGTTATGCATTAAATGTGTAGCTGTGATCTTCAATTCATGTACTCCTCTCTTTGCCCGGCATATATCCGACAGTGCATTCCCACTACCAACACCAAAGAATTCTTTTTAATTGGTGGTAGGTATAATGACAATTCTGTTCATGCAGCAGTTTGTACAGGTAGATGCTTTACATTTCCTGTGTCCCAGGAAACTGGTAGAAATCTGTAAACCTAACAGGACTTTCTGCAGAATCACACTGAGATTATTTGATGCTCCTATGAATAGAAGCAGAATAAATAGGCAAACAGATGCATATTTGCATCTCTATTTTTCATAATTAACTTGTGGAGAGAGTAAACAATGAATAAATGCAAATTTGTCCTGCACAATCTTCCAAAACTGTGATGGAAAAAAACCTGGGGTTTACGTGGCTGAGAGGAGTGAACATGAATAAATAGTGACCTGTCACTATGACACTCTGGTGACTGGATCTGGGTAGCAGGATCAACCTGTGAGGACACACAGAGCTTTTTATTAAATGCATCTACTCCTTATTTGTACATATGTTCACCTTGCTTTCAGAGTCACTAGGTGACTAGAATGGAATATGTTTGTGACTATTTATCTAAAATTAACTGTGGTTTATTTGATAACTGCCCGCATAGCCTTATTTATCTTTTGTGGTTGTTCTGGTTTTGTGGCAGAAGAGCAAGAACKTGATGAGCATTAAACTAACAATGTAGAATATGAACCCCACTAGGTGAATGCTCTCGTTCTGAGTGTTCTCTAATTCAACTCACCTGATTTGTGAGTACCAGTTCACCACCAGACTTCCCACTAGACTTCTACAACCAAGCAAAGCAACATGTATTTCAAATTTTGAAATATCTAAGTCTCAGGGATGGCTTCTCATCTGAACTATGAGACAAGAATTGGCTGGAGAACCTTTATGAGCAACTGACACATGCAATAGAAAAGGAAGCAAAGTACTTTGCTTGTTATAAATGAGTTACTCATCCAGATGTCCTGGTCACTAATAAAATAAAGGATCTCCTAATTTTTCCATCAATTTTGTCCAACTAATTAAAGCTTAACAAAGGAGGTATTTGTTGATATTTTCAGACTTAATTCACAAAACATCTCACCTAACCCATTTTTATGTTCTCTGTTTTTACTGGTTACCTGTGAATAGTCTACTAATTCATAAAGGATCCAGGTAAGTCATAACAATTTAGCATATGTGCTAATCTGGGTTTCCGTAGTAATTAGCAGAATCATAAACTGCAAAATAATTAGTACCTATGAATGTAAAAATAGTAACTATATTGGATGTAATTCTAACATTATTAGAAGAAAGATTTGCAAAAGATGCTACATTTCTGAACTTCAAGGTCAAAGAATTTTAATTTTATGTTATGTGAAGTTTTTGGTACTTATTGATTTGTCTTTAGCATCATCTCTGTATTTGTTTTTTTTAAATGCACTCATTATTTAGCACAAGGCTATGCCAAGAGATGCCCTCTATTTAGGCATTTCTCTGCCCCAAATACATTTATAACTTATGTAGTGCTGTAACTATATAGGGGTTTTTGCTTGACCAAGCTAAGCCCTGAACTGCCAAGCTGTGAATGCACAAAACAGATATGATTAAATGATCCATGTCAGATATGATATCAGTGAGCACACAGGACTTGTGCTTCATGTTTTTCTAACCAGTAAACAGATACTTAACGGTCTAACTCTGCTTTCCTTATCTTGCTCTTTGCTGCTGGAACAAGGCCACAACTTGCTGAAGGCTGGCCTGGGCACCTCAGCATGACACAACTGCACAAACTGGACAGCAACTTTAAGCCGTTCAGGAGACAACCTGGGAAGGTCTGGGAAAAAAAGAGACCCGTGAGTGGATATAAAATATGCACAGGGAAAAGTTCTGCAGCAACCTGAAAGGAAGCTTGAACTTGATGCAGGTGACAAAAAAAATGTGGCAGATCCTGCCTGGAGTAATAAGTAAACAAACTTATCCTGACAACAATACAGCAGAGAGTCACTGCACATTGACTTCTGCAGGAAGGAATTTGAGTCAGATATAAACACAAATTGCTCCAATGTGCATAGAGTTTGCRTGAACATTCCTTTGATCCATTACAGCTGCAAGATCCAGGTACATGCTGATGTAATGCTAGAGTCTTTGACTGGCTCTGGCCTCAGTTGGGTGAATAAAGCCTCAAGAATAAAATCTTAAAAAAAAAAAAAAAAGTAGAGTAGAAAATTCGGTAGGGTGCAAAAAGGCAGAGCAAGGCAGGACAAGTGCAGGTAACACAACTGAGAAAAATAAGAGGAGAGGAGTACACACTGGAAGCAGGTATGAGGCCAAAAAGAAGAACAAAACAAGAGGAAAAGGTGTCAAAGGTGGGAAGKGTAGAAAAAAGAGTGATGCCATATTGGATCATTTTTTTCTAGGCCTGAGCAGAAGGAAGCTGCTCATGAGGGAAGCGAGGTAGAGGAAGGAAGCAAGGAGGAAGAAAGGAGGGAAGAAGCAAGGAAGTGCTGGGAAGTGAGGCACAGCCGGCCTTGTCGTGCTCCCAAGGAAGCCGCAGAGGCAGCGAGGCCGCCATTGGCTCCCGCGTGCCACCGCGTGCCATGCTTAGCTCCACTGCATAAGCTGGAAGTGGGCCCAGGCTGCCGGGCTCCGGCATGCGGCTGCCCGGTCACCCTGTGACGAGGCTTGGCCTCCAGCGCCGGTGTCCCCTGGGGAGGGTGGCCACCCCGCCGCACCRGTGAGGTTCGTGCAGTTGGCACCCTTGAGTGCACGTGCAGACGAGCAGTGCAGTGATTCATTTTTTCCTGCACTTCTCTAAACTCCCCGCTAAACCCTCTGTGAGCCAGAGTCCCGGAGGCCCCTGCTCCCCATGCCCATCGCTGCGCACTGCTCCCATGGTGGTGGCTCTTCCTTCACAGGCACCCTCGTCCCCAACATTCAGCAGCCGTTCAGTAGGCCTCACTGGCATGGCAAACACCCTCCTGGGCGGCACCAGCAGCAAACAGCTGCGGAGGTGATGGGGAAGGCTGTAAACAGCAGCTCACCAGAAACCACAGAGCTTTACCAAGTGGCTTTAACACTTACCAAACACCTTTAAGCTGATAAAGATCCGATTTGTACTTCAGAGGTAGCCTGATTAGCAGCCAATTTGAATCGGGAATATGTTAATTGATACAAACATCACTAAATCACTTTCTTCAACCTATAGGAAGTAGTGCAAATGAGCAATAGTGAAGGTCAGCRCAGCCTGGGGAGTCATAGAAAATGATTACTTGTGTATCTACCCACAATAAAATAGAAGGATTAGAAATAAAATGTAATTGTATATACACACACAAAAATGACACCAGAAGGTATTCAAGGTCAATCTAGCATTGCAAATTTAAGGAAAAAAAAAAAAAAAAGAATTAAATCTGCCCACGCAAGCAAAATCTAGCTAAACACCATCCATGTTTTCAGGACGCCTGCCTTGTTCAGTATCCAGTATAGACAATACTCAGTAAATGAGCACCTGTTTTATTTCATTCAAAGAAAGACTTGTGGCTTATTCGCCATAGAAGTGTTTGTTTTCTCATTATTTTTTATAGCTCTCATAATTTCAGCCTGTGTGTGCTTCACAAATATTAATAGGTTTTAGCATAAGGCTGGATATATTCTGAACACTTTGGTGACAGCTTCGAAATGGGTAGCTGAAGCACTGAGACGTCAGTGTTGAAAAGGTGCAGTCATGTAAACTGCTTCGTCAGAAAACTTCCCAACATGGTATTCCCTAGGGATTGTCATTGCCACAGCATCCTTTATGTTCTATACAGAGCACAGCTGATTTCAGGTGCTCACCGCTTTTGCCAGACATCATGGTGTCAGGTTGGGCCACAAGAAAACCAAGCCAGACCATTTGCTGCAGTGTATTCGTGGCATCCTGTAGGAACCTGAGAAGTGAAACCTTTGTCTGATTCTCCATGGTGGCACTGGATTAATTCTGCCTTGAAAACCTTCCATTCCCTTTATATTTTCTGCTGCTRTAGCAAAGCAAGTAGGAATCCTGCACACAGCTGCCTCCTCCATTTCCCTCACTTGCATCACTCCCAACACAGAACAGTTCCTTGCACTCAGTGAAGCAGGAGTCTCACCAAAAAAAAAAAAAAAAAGCAAGGCATAGCGTACATGCGGAACGATGTTAAATTCTAACAAGTGTTTCTGCTTATGTGGTCATCTTCCCCTCCGAAATCTCAATACTTGGGTAAATATACACGTATATCTTGCATATGAAAAAGAAGCATTTTCCTGACACCAGCCTGACCATCCACTCCAGTTCAGGTCGCAGGCCCACTGCCAGCACAAGGCCTTTACATGCAGTCCCTCTTAGAATTCAGCTTGTTTTTACATGAACAAATGTGTCTTCTGCCAGTCTCATCCTCCAATGGGGCTGCAGAAGCTTTTGAAAATAAATTTAAAAAAATCAAGCAAGAAGAAACAAAAACAAATGCTGAATCCTCAGAAAAGTTTGTCCAAGTCTGATAAATCTCCAAGTATCTATAAATGCTTTAAAAAGGAAGGATTAATGAAACTTTTCTATAGATAGTATTAACCAGTTTTCTTTTAATATAAAATAAGGCAGGATACTGTAAAATGTCTTTTTTTTTCTTTTTAATAAGTGATTGTCTACTGAAGTGACTGCAGGTATTTTTTGGCACAGTATTAAACTATATATTGAATAATCAATTTTTTAAAAGTGAATAGGGCAGTATTTCTCATTTGAAGACCATAAATCACAGCAGAAGACACTGAAATTTTTGTTTTGTGCCTTCATTTTTCATGCTATTTTGCCTGAAAGCAACCAGCAGAATCTGTATTTCAATAACCTGGTAAAAAAGAAAAACAACAAATCAGAACAAAACTATCCTTTTAGCTTCAGACAGAGTTTTCTACATTAAAAAACTATTTTTTTCTCATCTGTGCTTTATAAGCAACAGTAATTTGTGTCATATAAAAGGAGCTACAGTATTTTAAGGAATTCCTTTTAACTTTCTGACTCAAGTGCTTGGTAGCCTTTATCAAAAGACTCCTCGACCTCTTAACAGACTCTCTTTAATTGACCACTTGCATGGTCAGTTAATACACTGCAGTGGAAACCAAGTGGTAAAGTGTGAACAACTGAATCTGCTACCGTAAACTGAGTGACCACTCTGAAACCTGTGGCTATTTATATATGAACCAGTGTTTTGTCATGCTGATTTTTATTAGCACAGATTAGATACAGACAACTTGGTAAATGTCACAGGGGAGTCAGAAAATGTTAAGCACAGACCATTTAAAACAGGCACGTCTGCAAGCGGGCGGTGGCGTGCGGAGTGTCTCCTCTGCCTGGGCACCCAGTGCGACTCTCACTGGCCACCAGGATGCCTGGCTTCAGGCCAGCTCCAGGACTCCCTGCCTTGGCTTAGCTTACATGACAGACTGGACCATCAGTCTGATGTGGGGTGAAATGTGCCTGGCTTACAGAAGGGGTTAATCCAGTTTCAGGAAAGGTTTCAATAGTTGTTCAGTGCAGAGAAATGTTTGGCCAAGGATGCCAGAAGCACTGGGCATGCCTGAAGCCTAGCAATGCTCCCAGTGATTTCAGAAATGCCGCGCAACATTGTATACCATGGCAGTTTGCTGGTGTTAAAATTCGCTCTCGCCTTCAGTGCGTTTCTTTCACTGTCTCCAAAGGCAATGGGAAAAAAAAGTTGGGTTAACAATGAAGTAAAAACAAGTGATGCTAGAGAGGAAAGAGAAGTTCTCAGAAGTTCTCTGTAACATCTCAAGTTCTTTGCAGCAGCAACAGGCTCTTAAACCCTCCCACGGGTAAGTCTGTAAATGCAGTACAACTATTTTGGGTACTATGAGCCCAAAAGCTGCTATGCTGAAATCTCCCTTTCTTAGGAACCAGTCTTAGGATTTACCTCTGATCTTAACATTATACTGGAATGTTTCCCCAGTGTTCAAAGTCTTTTCCCCAGCTGTAACTTTTGCCTATAGTTTTGGAAGACTCTGCAGTCTTCCAAATTTACACTTGTTTGTCATTTACAAGCAATGCAAACAAAAAGGTAATTGTGAAAAATTATTATATGTTTGCTTGCCTAGTCACTCTGATTCTATCCATAGAAGCATTAAACACATTGCAATTATTTTTGTTCAGAGAAAGAAAGAAAAGAAAGAAAGAAAAGAAAGAAAGAAAAGAAAGAAAGAAAAG
>PTEX01000064.1:2281519-2312339 GCA_003342815.1 Eudromia elegans
TCTCTTCTCTTCTCTTCTCTTCTCTTCTCTTCTCTTCTCTTCTCTTCTCTTCTCTTCTCTTCTCTTCTCTTCTCTTCTCTTCTCTTCTCTTCTTTTTTCTCTCTTCCTTTCTCTCTCTCTTTCTCACTTTCTGTTCTCTCTTCTCCCTCTTTTTCCCTTCTTCTCTCTTTCTTTTGCTCTCTCTCTTTTATAAGTGCTTACAAATGCTAATGCAGGGCACAAAAATCAAAGAATGCCCAGCACACTTTCCCCAGCACAATGTATGACTTTGTGGAAATCTGTGGAATTTAGGCTTTTGCTGTATCCAGGCGACATGGTTTACTGTTTGCTGGATGCAGAAAAATTCCCTTCATTTAAAGCCAAAATAGTTGATGCATGGGAGGTTTAAGCAATGAAAAATGAAAGAACTTGCAAAGAAAAAGAATAAAAAAGATTTAACAATGAAAGGACCAAATTTTTATAAAGGACAAAAACCTTAAAGAGGCAGCTTGTGGTCAAAAGTAATAATCATGTTTCTGGTTTAAATGTCCTTTTAAGAAATCAGAAAGCTCAGCATTGCTTTGGACGGCAGGACACGCAGATCTCCCTGTTGCTCAGTGTACTTATATGAGCTGTAGTGACAGGAGTTTATTCCTGACCCTGAAGCTGTACGTTCAYTCCAGTATTGCTGTGCTTTTTAAATGTATGATTATTTTCTAATCTTTGTTTTGCATTCACTTACTTAGATGTTGCTGTTGCCTCTTAATGATGCAGTTGTTCTTAGGTGATTATTTAATTCTATTTAAGTTTTTGCAAATGAAACTCAGTATTTAAAAGTAGAAGTTTTGACTATATCGCTCCAGAAATACTTTGATCAGAACAAATCTTGTATGTTTTATTGCCTCCCTCATCCTGCAGATTTTCATAGCCAACAGGTGARGGAATATTAGAGCAATTTTGAATAGTCCTGAAGTAACATGAAATGAGGAGAGGGGAGAGGAATGAAGTGGTTTGTGACTCAAATCCTTTATAGCCTGAGGACAGTTTAGTCTTTCACGCCAGCAAAGCACTCCTGCTGTTCCAGCAAAGGATGCGAGAGAAAAGAGAATTGCCCTAAGCCAGATGACAGCTCACCTAGGTGCGAAACTCTCTGACCTTCGCTAAACCTGAGCAAACTCAGATGATGTGCTTTTATTTCTTCTTGTGAGGCGCATACGCASGGTCGGTGTGTGTGCGTGTGATTTCTGCCATGGTTTCATCCACCTCTCACCGCTGCCAGCATGGAAGAGAGACCGCTGTGTGTTGTGGATGACTGCAGCCTGCTGCTGTGGAGGGGACAGCCTGCCAGGTGTGCCTTTGTCTTAATGTGTCACACAAGCAAATTCAGATGTGAAGAGAACCCAGATTTAGATTTTTTTTTTAGTTGATAACTTTTTTTTTTTTTTAACTGAAATCAACTGCACAGACATTTACTAGCTTTGCCTCAGGCTCACCCCAACCTCTTTCCCAGGRGATCATTCCAGGATGAAAGTATGATGGCACTGTGCAGTGGCTAGTGGAAGGCAGAGCTGCTTTCTCTGCCTAGGAGTGCCCATGCCCTGCAGGGACTGTGCTGGGCAGCGTGGCCCTCTGGGGGCTTCAGAAAAGTGCAGTYGTACCCTGCTTCAGAATCAGAGCCTCTTCCCTGCTTTGAGAGATGAGAAGGAGGAGCAATGCTTCTGCTGCACACCTGTCAGGTGAAGCTTCCTCAGCAGCTTGGGTGAGCAAATGTGATCCAAAAAGCGTGAAGTCCAAGGCCTGAGTCCTGTGGAGGGGAGATTGTGTGGGTCAGTGCCGAAACTTGAAGTTAGGGATGTGCACTTCAGACCCGAAGGCTAGTGGGGCCAGATTCCTTTGGAACATATGGAAATGGCTTCCTAAAAGCCCGTTAGGCTCTAAGTCTCTATACTTGTAAGGGCAGATCTTAAGTGGTTACACAGAGCATCCAGAACATTTAATTAAGTTGCCACAATAACATTAATCAGTAAAGGAGATTTTCAYAAGCTCATTCATAGGCTTGCTACAGAATAAAATAGTTCAAAATGAACCTTTTGGAGAATGAAAGCAACAGGTTTCCAGCTAAGGAGTGAACTACAGGGTTTGGGTTTGCTTTTGAATTTCGCATATGCCTGAGTGTGTGAACATACATAGAGATTAAAGTCCTGCTTGAACTGCACAGAGGCCTTCAAATAAGCTCTTGGTTCCCTGATAGTTTTGACAATTCTCTAAGCTTGCAGCCAAACAGGTAATGTTAACAACATATACCCATCAAGTGCCTACTCCCTATAAAACGATAGGCCTGATGCATCAAAGTCCTCGCTTGTTCTGTTGCTTACGTCTGTGACAAATGCATAGTGCAGAATATATAGAGCAGAACAGCAGCATTTGTAATTTGGGAGACGTGTAAATGACAGATCGAAGGAGCTGACAATCAGTGCCTTTATTTTCCAATATAGACATTTCCAGTTGGAAATTGTTGTCACAGAAAACTATCAAAACAGCATATTCCCTGTGAAAGTCAATGAAATGGCATCTTGTTGTTTTATTTTACTTCTTTTGCCTGAGTAAGATATTCCCTCACTGCCGGGCATTTTGCAAGCTACTGTTTGTGTCATACTGGAGCATCTCCCAAGCATTAGTTCATTTATCTTTACAAAAGCCAGTCAAGACACATACAGAGAATGACCCCAGATCAGAGATGGATGCAGAGAAATCAAGTGAGTTGCCCACAGTCATCCAGACTCTCTGTGGAGGTGCCAGGACTGGACCCTCCAATATGCCACCGGCTTTCATGCAGTGAAGAGCAGCTGTGCGTCTCTGGGTCACCCCATAAGTAATTATTCAAATCTTCCATATCATGTTCCATTGCTGAGTACTCCCTGCCCTTTGTGTCTCACACTGTTTCACAGTTAAATTTGGCAGTTTAACAATATAAACATGGCAGCAGGTAAACAGTCTTCCTCCTTGTATTGGCCCTGATCCTTTAGAAGCGTGTGTAGATGTGACAGTTCAGACAGTTCTGCTTTCTGAATTCCTCCAGGCTTAAGGTACAAGAAGTAAAAAAGGTTTCATAGAATTCAAGTGCACACCCAGACTCAAATTCCATATCATATGTTCTGAAAGAAGGAGGGAAAGAGAGAATAAATCTGGATTATCTTTGCAAATTTTATGGGAGGTTTTCTGCATTTGCCATGGAGAGAATTTGACTCTGATAGATATTGCTCATGTGCTATCCTACTGAAGGCAAGTATTGTACTGAGCCCCTTTGATCTGGATGGCTGGGAAGTAGACTGGAAGGGGCATGGGGAAGTGTGTTGTTAGCCAAAAATCCCTCTCACTGTGTTTGTGTGCTCTGAAGCCACGGCAAGAAGGCRCATACCCTACCCTGCATTCACACATGCCGCCTTCTGTCCCAATTATTTTGGAAGAGTGCAGCTCAGCAAGCTGCCCAAGGGGCTTGACAAGCAGCCCCTTGCACGTCCCCGTCTGGCCTGAGCAGCCCCTCGCATGTCCCTGTCTGGCTGCCCCTCTGCACCATCAGGACAGAGTCCCGCAAGAGGAGGGCGTTTGCCCACACACAAGCCAGCAGTCAGATGCACTATTTTTTTCCCCTGTTTCCAGCTTGTCTATTTGACCTCTGTGTGCCTGGATTGTTTGCTGTTGTATGCATCTTGCCATAATGAAAACATAATGATGTTGGGTGATGCTGGAGTGGTGGAAAGGGGCAGCAGAGGAGAACAGCAGGCAACTACAAAGCTGAGGAAACAGCGGAAGCACCAGTAACCCCTCCAGAGTTTTTGGACGGGTTCAGTGAGGGAATTGGGTGTCCCTTTGCTTGTAATGGGTACGGGCTTTTTCAACAGCTGCTTCCTTTGCTCCTGCTGAGTTTATGCAGTAATAAATCTCTGAATATCTTTATATAAAGCAGAGAGCAGAGAGAATAAGACTGCCTGCATCTGTTTGGCCCTTCTAGGTCTCCTAGCTTTCAGCTTGTGACAGTGCTGCCCAAAGACACCCGTCTCTGCAGGAAAGCAGGGGCCAAGGAACTCCAGGTGGAACATCAAGCCACAGTCATCTGACTTTCTGTGAATACATTCAGTGTCTTAGCAGTCTTCTTCTCAGCTTCCACATTGGACTTCTTTATTGCTTTTGAGCTGTGGGGTTAACTGTTCATGCAACATCAGCTCGGTGGCATGAGGTGGTGGTGTGCGGGTAACGATTCCCAAGCAGCCTAGGGGCTGCTCCTAGCCAACCAAGTTGACATAGCCATGGCAGGCCATCTCCTTGGCATGCTGGTCCTCAGCAGCACCTCGTCAAGCTGACACAACCATGGCAGGCCATCTTCTTGACCTGCTGGTCCTCGTCACTGCCTGGTGCAGGAGCAGCTTTCAAGTGAAGAAATGTGTCCGGACAATCTATTAAAGCCTCCTCTTCTCATCCTGTCTCCACAGGCTGCAGCTTCACCCCATACTTGTTTTTAACCAAGTATTGCCCATGACAGAACCCCCCATCCCATCTCATCCCATCCCACCCCATCCCGTCCCATCCCATCCCAATTATCACTATCACACCACCTTCCCAGCAGTTTTTTGTTCTGTTGGCTTTTGCTCTTTTGCCATCTCTTTCGCCCACACATTTCTCTCCTTGCCCACTACTCTCTGTTCTTTTTCTTCCTTTTTCTGTAGCTGTCACCTCTCTTGTCCATCCTCAGGACAAGATGACAGGATTACAAAAGCAATTGGCCTTTGTGGAAGTTGTGTTTGTGGTAAAGGATAAATAAAACCACAGACCTTAACTGCAGGGTTAAAGTATGTCTTTTACCTACTAGATATTCTGCAGTTGCCTCTATGGTGCCACTGCCTACTTGAATAATTATGTGTGAACTACAGCTGGCATGAAAAGGAGCTTTGGAGAACTATGGCATGAAAACCAGCTAAGGGAGGAATTTGTAGCAGTGCTAAGTGGGATGTCTCTCTGATGCTGAGATTAGTGTCAGTTCCTGCAAGTGGAGGTGCCAGCCTGGGATGCTTCTCTGTGGGGCAGTGAGACAAGTGCAACGAGCACGGGGGATCAGAGCTCTCTTYAGGGGTATCATCTTTCTCAAATTCAGTATGTGACAGGATGAGTTCAGTAGTTTCTTAACAGAGAGAGAGTATGTGTTTGGAGTTTGTGTTATCAAAGAGCAGGAYTCAGTGGGGCAGGACAATGGAAATGTCCTGGGAATTTTGTCAGCCAAACCAGACCATTTTTGAGGGTATTAGGTTCTGGGGTCTTGTCATAGGCTCACAGCCCTCATCCTTATGCTTCAAGGAGTATGAACCTAAGTTCAGTAGGAAAATCTGTTAAGACTCTAGTTGGAGAAATATGTTCAAAGGCGTTTTGTTATTTATGTAGTTACTTTTTAGAAAGCTTAATTCCCATGAAGGCTGGTTCTTATGTTAAAATTCATGTGCTTGTACTTTCATATTCGTTGCTGACATTTCTGCATTTGCTATTTTGTTCTTCCTTGTCCTGTATTCTTTTTACCTATTGAAATTATAAACAGTTTCAAACTAAAAATATACATTTATTTTTTCCTTTTGTCAGATTATGAAACATGCTTTTGCTGATACATTACTTGACACTCTGCCAAAGAAAACTGGTAAAAGGAAACATAATAGAAAATGAGTTTTGAGAATCAGTATAAGTGTTTGTTAAGCTTATTTTTATTATTATTATTGTGGGAAATAGTAGCTTAAGTTAACTTTTTGTGTGAGAATGTTTGGGCTGCCTTTGAATGTAACATAGTTCTTTACACAAATCTGTTCAACATGTGGCCTCTCTTGTATGAATCATTTTCTACTGGCGGCTAATGTGAAGGAAACTGGCTGTTGTAAGCAAATGACATGTATTGCTGAATTTTAAAAACTGCCCAGCAAAGCACCACTTAGAATCTGTCAGAACATATATGGACAGAGCTGTACAGCTCATAACCTCACTGAACATATAGGAGAGTAACTTTTCCAGTTGACCTTTAGTGTCACAACCGTGAAACAAGTGGATGCTTCTTTTCCATATTTACTCTTGGACTTTTCACAGTTCTCATCACGCCGAGGTTCAAGTCCTCTCTTGAGCTGGTGGCCATGTCCTCAGACCGCATCTGTGACTCTGGCATTGCTGTCGTCCTCCACACTCCATTGCCACSTGTGGCTGTGAGTGGCAGGTACCTGGCCCTCAAGTGAGGAGCATTCACATACACCTAGGATGGCAGAGTGGSCATCAGATCACAGGGGTCTGAAGAAGGTATGTATGGTCTTTATAGGCTGGAAAACTGCAGCAGCTCTGTACTGTGCCCCCTCACACACTGACAGACTGTGTGTGACCTTCCAGARGGCCTAAGAAAGTGCACCAGGAAAGGACTGGAGCCTAGGTGTTCGGAAAACTCATAAATATTCCTCTTTTGCAATACCTACCATTGATACAGGCAACGGCTGAAGCTTTATTTTGCGCTCTGACACATGAAGAGCCCTGAAAACACTTTATAGAAGCACAAGGTAGCTTGTATCCCATTGCATGTCACAGTTTAACAGATGCCTCGCTCAGCTCAGCCCTACATTACTTCTGGTGAAATCAGCCTAGAGACAGAGTATGGCCAGAAGTAACTGTCTATYTGAAAGTCTTTGAAAAGTAAACTATAGGCCATGAAGTGTACACAGAGGATGATGCAGCTCTAGAGCTGAAGACCACACCAGCGGGGAGCTTTCCTATCAGATAATATGTTGCTTGAAGTTAGTGACAGCARTAATAAGTATGTAAATGATTAGGTATGATAGTAATTAGGTGACTTCTTCCCCTTCAAGATGTTTGGAAAGGAAAGCTAGGAAGCTAGATATGTAGCTAAAAAGCATGTTGCRAAGCATGGAAAATATGTTAATCTGACAGAAAATCAAACATGTCTGGAGGATTTATCTTAGCTTTTGACATATTTGCTGTTTTTCTACCCCCTTACACTGTCAAATAATAGCTCCTGATAGTTCTAATGAATGCCACTCAGTCCAAGTTTGGATCACATGGGATATAGCTAAGTATTGGAGATAAAACCCTCACCCAGAAAAACCCACTCAATATGGAGGAAGCTGCAGAGATAGCCTTGCTCACTGCCTGTTTTTTTGATTTTGTCTAATTCCTCTTTTTCTGTAAGGCCAAGAASAGGTCCAGTCTAGTCAACCATTTAGAAGCTGCCTCTGACTGCTTCCTTTCTGTTTTTCTGACTTCACTAATAAAGCAACAAGGACTACAGTAATAGCCGTATTACAGCAAGGAACAAAATGGATGTAGGTAAAACAAATCAACAAGCAAATGAAAGAAAGAGAGACTGATTAATTTCTTGCGGATGGTTCTTCATATGACAGTACTGTTGTAACAGTACATCTTTTGAAGTGTTTGCTTTTGTTCCTGGGGAATAGGTTTAGAATGAAACCACACAATCTCCTTAGCTCTCTGCAATAAACACCTAATCAGATGGTTATTTTGATATGGATTTTTATGTGCATTATTACTGGTGTGTAGTGGGAATGGAGGATGTACTTATGGGCTATTGGACTGGACAGTGGGTTGGGAATGACACATAACGAAGGGAAAACTCCCTGCCCAGGGAATTCAGACAGTGCTGTGCAGTCACTGCTGTGCTATTTGCCACGTGCTATATACAGTCACAAAATATTCCACTCAGTCAGAGACGTGGCCAGAAAAAGCCCTGCGAACCCCAAAGTCTTGCAGTCTTATAATAACCACTGCAGCACGCCCTCTGCCACAAAAGGAATAGCAGAGCTGTTGACCCACATGGGACAAGCTGCCTGCAGTTTATTCCAGCATGAGAAGAACCAGGCAAAAACAGAGGGGCTGATTTTGGGACATCCACAGCCACTTAACATTGCCCTAGAAATTCAAAGAAAGCTTTAAGTAGGAATAATGTTCATCTTTATGTACACAAATGACCCTTCATAATGCTAGAATGAGAGATGATAAAATGATCTGGGTTTTCATCATAACTGCTTACTTTCAAGGGATTAAAACTAAATATGGATAGCAGTGTTTGGATGGAAATATTTCCTGTTGTTTAAAACATTCCTTTCAAAATGTTCCTGCATTCTTCTTCTCCCTCCTCTTCCATTTTTTAATTTGTAAATTTATTTTACACAAAGGTTGATAGATCCTTCCTACTGGGATGCTAATCATCACTTGAAGATCAAATGCAAGAACTCAGAAAAGAAAAGTACTGGAATCTTTATGACTGAATTTCTGACACTGGAAAACAGAAGAACATAATGATGATACAATAGTCCTCACTGTGAAAGTCTGCTGCTATTTTCTACATGTCGTTATTGCCATTATTATTTTTGCTGACAAAGATTAGTCTAAGACTTCAGCTACAGTGAAACTGCAAGCAGCAGCAAGCTGAATAAACCACTGTCTGACTTGTCTTTTAAAAAGCTCAGGCAGCTTCTAATTTTCAACACTCTTACTAYATGAGTCAAACTATTTTCATTCATCAAATTGACCAACACCAATATAGCAATACAGGTGAAAGACATCTACTTATTATGTTTTTATTTTGGGAGGAAGATGGCCTTGGTCATGTATTGTCAATGCATTGTGGAGCACAAAGGGTTTGCTGGTGCTGACTCYACCTTATCCTAAGAGTGTAGATCTAAAAGCCTGACCCAGTGGCCTTTCTCTCAAGGAGATGAACTGTGGTCCCAGCAAAGTCATGCTGGCTGGAGAAGAGAAATTCTCAAAGTGAGAGAGAGCAAGAATGACCTAGAAGCTATGCTAGTTGTTCACCTGGAAATCTCCACTTAGCTGCTGCTGGAATGGTTTAATATGAATGTGGTATTTGGTAGTAGCAAGAGCTTTTTAACATCAGCATTTGAAGAGGCAGACTGTGTCATCCCAACTTGATGTACCACAGTTTACTTGGGGTCTCCGCTGCAGAGCTCTGAGGACAGGGAGATCAGCAAGAAGAATCAAGCTGCCCAGAATAGTTCTCTGCCAAGTTTTTACAAAGCCTAGAAAGTGCCTTTTTATCCACCATCACCACTTGTCTCTTGTTGAGGCACCTGTTGGTGGGCCTGTGCTCTAAAYTGCAGCAGGAAAAAATTGTTGTGTAAATACAAATAAACTACCCCCAAACTGCCCCTTAAAGCAGCTCTGACTTGGGTGCAGTTATCATTTAGAATTTGCACAGTGTTGTCATTTATTACCCCTTTGGAGCCACAGCAGTCAGTGGGAGGGAAATATGCAGAATGCTTTTCCTTGTGAGCTAACTCTGTATTGCAGGGGGAGTTGCAATACTTCAGCGGGGAGCTTGTAAGAAATCAGCCAGACGCACTTAAACAGAAACTTGGAATCACCAAATACTAGTCAAAGACATCTAGCTGGTTTTATGCTATAAATATAAGAATTTCTATTATTAGCAGTAGTGATACTTATTATTGCAAGTTATTATTAGTTAAAATTTTTATTGTGGGACCACTCAGGAATTCACTTAGTAGACTGGAGTGCACTATGCACCATTTTTGCACTATGCACTATAACACTGTTACCATGACAATTTTGCTCTGTTTGCCAGTGTGTTTTGGCTAAAGAGCCAGCTGTTGAGTAGCTGTGCTCCAAGTTGCTGAGCAATAAATCCCAAACCAAACTCATGACCAGATTTTTGCCTCAAGTCTCAATCTTGTGATTTGCTGTACAGGCTGCATTGCAATTCTGCCTGACTTCAGCAAGTCACTCTGCACAAACAGCATTTTATCACTGTGAAATAAGAGACTCCAAAGACAAATTTATGGAAATATATATTAGATACTTATGTGGAGAGGTGAACACATGAGGTACTGCTGGTGAGACTGACAATGAAGAAAGTACTAGCAAAAGGTTCTGTGGAAACAACTGAAGATGAGAATGATGGTTTTGCGAAGGTTTCAGAAGCACGATATGTTAAAAAAAAAAACAGACAAGCAGGATAAGACAAACTTTTTGAAATATCAGTGTTCTTTCAGAGAAAAGTAAATTTCTCTAACACTTTATCATGCTTGAGAACATTGCTGATGTTGCTGAAATCTGCACTCTGACTATTCTACAGCACTTTGGGCAGACCTGCATGGAAGGTCTCCTGCCATAGCCCTATCATTTGCTGCTCAGCTGGAGCGCCACAGAGAACTCTGCAAGCCCTGTCCAGAAACCTTCATTTCTTTTTTTGGTTGTGTTTTCTGTATGTTCCTGTCAATGTGCTGCACAGCTGTTGGGGACATTCTGGATGTTCAAGTCCTGTGGTGATGAAGGGCTGATAAGGAAATATTGAAGTGCTAGACATTTTTCATTTAGAATAACTGTGCACATTTTCTCCTCCCTCCCTCCACAGCACACACGCCTGTTTCATAGCATTTTGTAGCAAGGCAGAAGAGCAGTTTTGTTTAGCAACTGAAGAGTCTTGGTGGCTGGTGAAGCTAACACTGCAAGGGAGAGTCTTGTCGCCTAGTGCTAGCTGTCCAGCAGTTAGGTGTCTCTTCTAAACTAGTTGTCTGTCTTCAATGAGAAAGGCAAGCCCTTCCAAAAGAAGATTCATTCCATCCTAAAAGACATGCTTAAGCCAGCTGGGAAAAGCACCACTCTTCCACAACTTGCTCCATTGACAAGAGCAGAAGCCTAGATGCTAAGCTTGCTTACACTTACTTTTTAGACTAGCTATCTACCTTTTAGTCAACCACATGCTGCACATGGTGACAAAATGACACCAAATGGAGTCCAATTATGCAGGCATAGTACATTTGGTGCACTTCTGAATTTACTATGTATCTGCTTACTGAAATTATGTGCTAGCAGTAGCACATTGGAGGTTAAGAGAACTTTTAATTAACTTTTCAGTGGTGTTCTCAGGCACAAAATATGTTCTGACTTTGAAATCATTACTCCTCTGCTTCTCTAAACCAGTTGTGTCTTTGCACCCCAACGTCTGTGAAGGCAACTGAGCCCGAGTTGGACTGCCTGCCTTTTGGCTCATATCTACAGGCTGCAGTTTAGCGTACACTTGGGTGTGGCCTTTTGGTAGCTCTGTCTTTATACAGTGTCACTGTAATATTGACTTAAGAGAAACTTTTTGCTTATGGCTAGATTTTGTGAGCTGGAGATAGGATATCCTAGTTCAGAAGAGTGTGAACTTCTGGGTCTTTACACATATACTTTATCATGAGTGCACACTTGTGGTGATGACAGACTCAGCGCACGTTGTTTTGGAAAGGATGTCTGGTTTCCTTTCTGAAAAAGTGATGCTTGCATGTTCTTTCACTCTCTCCCACTGGGGCTGGAAGGAGGGAGCCCAATCCTGTATGTATTGGCAATTCTTTTTCTTTTATTTTGTAAAAAACAATAGCTAATTTGCAGTTGTTCTTATACTGGAGAAAAAGGATACATGCCCATACACAAAGTAAACAGGTATGAGTCAGGATCAGTTTAGTTTTTCTTTTCATGCCAGGAAGTGAAATATAAAAAAAATAGCCTTTGAACATACTGATATTAATTCTTCCAAGGTGCTATGGCCATTTTGACTTCTCTTGTGTATAGTGTAGCAACATGTGAAATTGGTCTCTGTGCAAAAAGATTTTTTTTTTAAATTTTTGATTCCGATTCTTGCAGCTGTCTTGGCTCCCCTGTTGATCTAACTTTTACATTTCCCAACAGAGATCACAGATATCTCAACGCAGGCCCCACTCACAAATKATGTTTCCTTTTAAATGTATTTTCGTAGCCTTCTGCACAAGGATAGATGTCATTCCCTAAGCAAAAGGAGCGTGCTAATTCTCAGGGCTTCACAAAGATCCCTGGAGATTCAGCTGCACCAGCACGGTTTATCTCTTGTCACTGGCACTGCAAGCGATTAGCATCTGGTGGCTGTTTGGTATCTGGGCTAATGGTCCCAGGCCATTACCTACTAAGCTTATCACAGAATTGCTGTGGTCCTGATGTGCATCTCTCCAGAGCATGGCTTCAATAACTCTTCCATCTGTCCTTACCAATAATCTTCCTTTGTAATCTTTCGTGTACCCCTGTGTCACCTATGTCCACACTATAGGTGATATGCTTTCTAATGGTTCACTTGACACATGTCTCAAGTCTCCCACGCTCACACTTCTGTTTGGTTATGTCTTTTAGGTTTAAGATCTGATCAGTGTATCTACACCCTCTTCTAAAGCTAAACTGACTTTCCTTAAGCCTACTATTCAGCAGTGCCTGCTTTCTTGTTCACAAGCACTCAAGCAAACATATTCTCAAACACAGCAAACAGGCTAATGCCTCTTGAGTTTTATATTCCTTCCTGCCACTGCCTTTTCTTCAGCTTGTAATCTCATCTGAATACCAGAAGTCCTTCCGCAGCTTTGAAAAGCAAGAGGGATACTGCCGTGTCACATCTGTAACACCTTTGTTGTCAGCAGGGCCAGAAGGACAAGTTTCTTCAGGATGACCTTCCATGCATCCCATCGGAGGCTTGGTACAGGGCAGAGACACCTGTGGGGTCTTAGCATTCATTTCAGTGGCTTTTGCTCCCGATTCTTGTAACTCTTCTCAGCTCCCCTGTTGATTACCTTTTACGTTTCCCAGCACAGATGCTCTTCAACAGTTTTCTACTCTCCTGTCTCAATCTCCCTGTTAATTTCCATGTCACCCTCTTCACTAAGATGAACTTTTGAGATCTGTGTCATTYTGCCTATCTGTTCATTCAGAGCTATGGGCCATGAGAGTTTTTGATCTACTGCATCTGTCATTCATCTTCCAAAATACATCTTCATGAGAGATGTGTATGTGAGAAGATTCATTTGAAAAGACTGAAGAATTAAAGGTAGAGCTTGAACCTGAATTTGGTTTTAATTTAATGCATACTCAACTCTTATTCAGATCACTAAATGAATCAGCCTATCAACTCTTCACACTAGATTTTTTATTTTATGGAGACATGGTTCTTTTTCAGAGGTTTCCCTGATTAAATACCAAGAAAGTTTTATTATGATACAGATAAGCATATTCCAGGTAAAATAAGATCAGCATTTACACTAATCTGTTGTGACCAGACAGAAATAGTGAGCTTTAATTTCCTCTTGTAGAAAGGAGAGTGGAAGCTTTTCTCAGATGGCTCTCCGTGACCGGTAAACTGTCAAAACTCATATGATCAGTGRCAAAACCCCCAGAAAGAAGATGAAATGAAATTAGGTCTCCTTGAAACCCATATCTGGTCACTTCTCATCATAAATACCAATGTGACTAATACTATGAAAAAAGATAGTGAGAATGAGTATAGTTTTATCACTTCTGCTATATTTTTATATCACTCAAATGCTGGAGACACCATTGTGTGAAGCATCACACAAATATTCAGTAAAAGATATTGGTCTGAAGAACTAATTATTATGGTTAATGCTGATTTAAAATGGTCATATTACACATTGATGAAATAGTACTACTTTTGCTAAAAATAAAAACAAAAATCCAAAAGTTAATTTCACCAATCAGAAAACAATCACAAAAGTATTCATATTTTGCAATTCAGTGAACTATACTTTTTTTTCAAATCGGCAATTCTTTCGCTAAGAAATGATTTATATTATTTTAGTAAAATATCTCAGGATGAGGAAAATCTGTAACATTTTATTTCTACTAGAAATCACTATAGTGATCAGGGCTGCCAGTTGAGATTCCAGGGCTACATCGTTCTTCCATTGCATTTTTCTCTATTCCTTCTGTGCCAGCTCTTATAAAACAAGATACCACAGGATTTAATTCTAAAAATCTAATATTACTGCCTTGTGGTAAACTGAATACTACAGATTCCTGCTTGATAATACTGTCTCATGGGATTCCTGCATGGAAATAGAATCTCCTGGGATTCCTGCCTGGTAACCATATCTCACTGGACTTTGGTAGTATTTCTCCCATTGGATAACCTCAGCCCCACCAAATAAGAAGTCATAAACTTTACACTCTCATTATTTTACATGACATTATTTTACTAATATCTGATCTTGCTCAGTTTAGTGAAAAAAAAATCCCACTGATTTAACATACTATCAGGGCTGCAAGAGAAAAGAATGTTGTGGAATATTTTATTTGATTGACAAAAATAACATAGAAAAGTATTTCTCAAATACTTCTTAGCCAGACTCTCTGCTTAGTCATCCATCACAAATTGTCAGAGGATAAAACTATTCAAAAAGGGCACATGATGATGCAGAATTTCATTCTTACAGCTGTCCAAAGATCTCTAGGACTTTTTTCAGCTCTTCCAGGGATGAGGGACTCTACTGGAAAGCAGCAGGTAATCCACGCACATGGCAATCCTGGCATGAGAGACAGGCCATGCTTTTCACGGGCTTCAGACCTGTCCTGGCAGTCTGTAAAGCTGGGAGTCATCCAGGAAAGAGTCATCTGCTCTTGTTCACCCCCACAATATATTCAGGAYCAAAAATTTCAGCTGGAGCTTTGCTTTGGCTTATGGTGCATTTGTAATGTTGCCCTGTCCTGTGACCTCATGCCCATGATTGCACCACTGCACTGGAACAAGCCAAACCTGCYCTGTGGATGAGTCTGTAGCTTGGAAAAGTTTGTCTGGTGCTTGTGGCTTTGTTGCATGTCCCTGGTCACTGGTCAGCTAAGGTGGGCGAGGGAATGAGTTGTGGGCTCTCTGGGTGTCACAGCCGCTGCACTTGATCTGCTTTGAAGCCMTCTCTCCTCCACCTTGAACTTACTTCCAGTATCTTCTATTTTGCCATTCTCCCGCAAGATTCATATCTCCAATATGTCCTTGATAAAAACTTCCAAGAAGATGGTACAATCTTCATGACTGGTGAATCACACTGAKGGAGAGATTGCTGCTGAACTGAGTGCCAGCCTGTGGCCTGAGGCTGCTAGAAGCTGTTGTATTGCCATGATACACATCTTCTGTTAYCTGGGGACCCAGCCGTGATAAACCCCAACTTTCATAGGAAAAAAAAAGAACAACTTTGTAGCAGTAACCATAGAACTGCAAATCTGAGCTGGCCTAAGAAGTGGGAGACACTTTGGGAGACACGAGTGTCTGTGATAATAATCCCTGACTATTTAATTTTATCTGGGAGGATCACTATAGCTTCTGAAGCAATACTGAGGTTAAAAAACATGACTGTGATACCCTTAGTTTTATTCCCAAGCCCTAGGTTTTCTAGGAACTTTAACTGCCTAAATTCTCATTGAAATAAACAGGGAGATTAGTAACTGAARGGCAGTCAGGAGCATCACTGGCTCTGGTGCTGGGTACTGCTTTGGTGTCCCCTGTGATACCCAGAAGGGCTCTGTATCGTGACTATCACTGCAGGGACYTGTAAGAGAAGTAGGAATGATGCCGGGCTGGAGACTGGGTGTCYGAGCTGTCACCCTGTAGGGTGCAGCTTGATGATGGACAACAAATCGAGAAAACTGTGTTTGAGTCTTATGGAGATATCTGCAAGCAGCCTGGACAACGAAAACAAGAAAAAACAAAACACGTCTTCCCAGGGRCTTCGGACAGCCTGTAAGGGGGCATTCATGACTTTCTTGTGAGTCACCACCCCAAAATACTGTAAGTGCTATTCGTTCAGCGGGGCTAGCAGTGCAAGCTGGAAACAATCTAGGGAACTCTCCTCTTCAGGTCAGCGGGGGCTGGCAGCCCTGCCGCTGGGAACGAGGGCGAGACGAGAAAGAGCACGGCTTGGAAATTGCTCTCGTGCATACTCTGGTGGGGGACCAGCATTGCCGAGAGGGAAGGGCTCGCTTGCTGCCCAGAGCAGGGGYTTGCGGCTCCAGGGGGTTGTGTCCAGGCAGTAAAGTTACATAAACTGGAGCTGGAACAAAGAGAAAAGATACTGAACTAGCGGGAGAAATGAGAAAATTCCTGCCGTCCCACACTGATTAGTCTTCTGCTTGGAGAGCATCTTTGGTGAATATCCCATTTATATATAGCCTAGGGATCTTCTTAGTGCCTGGAGCCCTCCTGCTATAAAAATAGGTGAGAATCCATAAAAGCAGCAGCATCTCATATATAGCACAAATCTTTTCTTACAAGATAGGCAAGAAGCTTAAATGCCTTAATTAGAAGTCTGCTGAGTTATTTTTTGTGTGTTGCAGCTAACGACACAGAACATGGGCTCCTGATCGAATACCAAGGCAGTAAATCAATGGAGGGTCTTTGCTACTGTTCATGAAATGCTCCAGCTGTGCTCCTAAGGATTATAATGTCAACAGAACTCTTGATTTGAATCACAGCCTTGCCTTCACTCAGGGGCCATATATTAGTCTTGAAAAGCAAGTGTTTCATTGCTCAGAGAAAAGAAGTGCTGAGCTGAAAATAAAGTGGTGATGTAGGGCTGGAACACTTCAACATGGCCAGAGGAGAGACACGGCAAAGCTCAGTAGAGGCCTCTAGAAACATGCATGTTAGGATATTTCTTCATGTTTTCAGTGTCTTAATATCAATTTTACCAGCTTAAGATTAATTCATCCAGATACATTTAGAAGTTCTTAGTTTAAGTGCTCTGTTGGTGTGAATCATCATGGCTGCATGGAAGCCAATATAGCCAGTGCCCGTTCACTCAGCCGTGGGTCTCACCCTCACACAGTGTATACCAGCAATCCCAGGAAGCAAGACTTCTGTGTTTTGATAAAGATGAATTGTCTGAGAGGACAAATTCTTCTGAATATCTTTTGTGGTTATGCTTCTGCTTTAAATCCTTACAATTGAGGRAAACTAGACTGTAGCCCCCTGAGCTGGCTTCGTGAAAGATGTAAAAGATGCAGTTTTGCCTTAGCAAAACACTTCAAGTTTCCCAGGAATCTTTCAACATTTAGCAGGTGTCCCCTTGCAATCATTGCAATAAATCTTAACAACCCATGTGCAACTAAGCACAAGAAAAAAAAAGAAAAGTAAAAAGCYGAAGACTCCCCTAATGATGACCTTGAAGATGTTGGCTGGGTCACAATGACAGCGTCATGCTGCAGTTTGCAAGTGTTTTTGCTTTTTTGTGCCAACAGGAATCAGCTGTTGTCCAAGTACACACAATGCAAACTAGAACCTTGATTATCCAAAGCTCAACTATAACATAGTTCCTATAATATAGTTCTGTCCTTGGTGTTTATGGCTTACATTAAGAAGTATCTCAGATATTCAGTGCCCTAATTACTCAGATTCAATAAATGGATCCGTTAAAGCAATTTGCAAATAATACTGCAGGCCCCAATTCATTTCCCTTCTTATWGCTATATTAAGTCTAAACAAAAGTTCCCTTGAACATGTCTGAAAAGGGAAACTTTACTTTGAGTACTCCTTTGGAAAGGAGAAGGGAAGAAGAGAAATCATAGTACTGACACTCCTGGAATTTTACATAGGTTTGTGTATTTATAGCTTTGAAAGATCAAGGAAGTTGGCACTCCTGCCTCTCTGAAATACAGAATTAACTGAAAATCCCGCTTTTCACTAGCATAAAGGTCAAGAAGTAACTCAAGTACGATGAAACTGGAGAGATGAGCCAAGTTCCTGAAACATAATACTAGCTTATTTTGCTCTTCCTCTTGCAAAGTCATGATTCCCACAGTGGCTGACAGTAGYACGCTTTCTGCCGTTGCATTTTGTTTATTTTGCCTCCACATCATCACCCTTCCTGCAGCATCGGAGGCCCACGCAGAGCTCCGGCTCGTACTCCCTCTACCGGCAGCCGGACCAGGGCCAGCTTCCGCACCGACCCACCCAGCGTGTTTAGACTCGCCCTGCRGCTTTGCACCAAGAGTTCTCTTTTTTTTCCTATTTCGGTGCATATCGTGAGCATCTCTTCTGAAAGGGTCTCTAAGCATGAGCTTAGCTCATTCAAAGCTGACTACATAGTTTTACAAAGAAAGCTTAAACACATTAAGATTTATCAACATAATCAAGCTAGCCAAATAAAAAAAAATGTGAATTTTCATATTTCACATTCAAACTGAGTAAACTTGCCATATCWTATCTGCAAGTAAATTGGGCTTCGGTTTTTGCAAAAGCAGACTTTTGCCTGTCTTTCTAGATCACCTTTAAAATGAGAAACTTGTTCCAGTAGTCTGAACGTAGAATGTGTTGCACGTGAGACTTTTAAAACAACGACCACAACTGAAATATAATTCCTAAGAATTTTATTATTTTACAAATTTACATATTTTTTGCCTCTTCTAGAGTTATCATGGGAAAAACCACACAATCATGCCATGGTTTGGATAAGGGTTTTTTTTAACATTTTAATTTTCTGTGAAAAAGAAATCATAGAGAGTGCTTAGTCTGTGCAATGGGACAGAACAATGTCTTTGGAAACAGGCTTTTTTAGGGATTTTATTATTGAAAAAAGTGTTCATTTTGTGCTTGGTAGAGATTCCAACATTTATTAGAATTGAAAACAAGAGGCAGTAACAAGCCTGCYGTAATACAACCTGAGATATAGAGCAGAAGCTCAGAAAAAAAATTACTGAAAGAACACTAAATKAGGCTCTTCCCTCTTCTCAGCATTAACTCTGACCAAATATCAGTTCTTTTGTGCTCTACCCTGAAGGAGCTCTGCAGCTTTTAAGGTCACAAAAGAGAAAAGCTGCAGAATGCAACTCAGGCCCCTCATCTCTCGCTCCAGGTGAGCACGGCCAGAACAGAGATGACTTGAGAAGGGAGATGAAACTTGAGAAGTGGTGGGGTCTGCTGTAGCCCCCGGGGAGGGGGCAGCCCAAAGGCAGGTCCTCATCAAGACAAGCCCTGCAGGAGCTCAGCTTAGTGAGAAGATGGCCTACAGCTGCTTTTCTGGGGATTTGCAGGGAAAAGGAGCTGAGACAGCTGGGAGGAATTAATGAGCCCCTGCCCTGCATGGGCTGTAAGAGAGGTGTGCTGGGGGCCAGGAGCTTTTCTTGGAACTTGGGGCACTTTCTATATGCTGACGGAGTTTCTGTGGGCATGGTCAGAGGTGGCTTTGCTAGGCTGCTCAGACACTCCAGGCTCTTATGTAGGCTCTTATGTGACCTTTAGACTGTGCAAGTGTGGAGCTTATAGAGAAGAAAAAAAGGTGAAAGGTTTTCAGAAAACAGAGAGAGAAATATTAAAGCAGAGGCAGGGGGGAAGTGTTTGTAGGGGAGAGGGCTGTGGCATCATTCCTGCTTAAAGCTGGGGAAGTGCTAAAGAAGAGGAAAGCAGAAAGAGCTCCGGTATGTAACAGGAAAGTGAATTAGGTCTGTGCAGGGCAGAGATATGGGTAAAATACTCACTGAGTTGAAGCCTCAAGTTAAAAATAAAGAATATATGGGCTTATTCTAGCCTCTTCATATTGGGAAAAGCCTTCTCAGGTCCCAGGAGAGCTACTCTACAGCAGCCAGGATTATCAAAGAGGAAGCTGTTGTTGCTTAGAAGTTTTTGGGGTGCTTCTTAGAAAAGAAAAAGGAAATCTCAATTCCCAAGACCCCCATTTTATCATCTGGGAATCTTCCTGGGGAAGCGGTAGAGAAACTCTATTTCTTATCATTATTTCTGAAAGTCATTTGCAGTAAAGCAGTAGAGAGGCAATATGGTTATCCGTCAGGACTGAGGAGGGAAGTGGTTCGTTTGACCCAGAGGGCTTCTTGTGTCTTGCTCTGTGTGGCTATTCCTCCTCCTCATTTTTTTTCAGAGCTCTATTTAATAAAGTATCAAAAGCCATTGACTTTTGTTAGGACTTTAAATATGAATGAGGCACTTCTATTCCTGGCCATTATCTAGTCCACGCAGTGGATAATTTTGCACAATGAGAATGAATTCCAATGAAATAGTAACTGTTGATGTGGGGTTTTTTTACATATGATATATTAGGGGGTTGTATAATGAAACCTCTAAAAAGTCCTTTCAGAAAAGCTTATTTCAAGACGTAAGATACAAATGCTTCACCCAGAGCCACCTCTCTGGGGGAGCCCGTGATATCTTGCTGCTCTGGAGCTCGCTGCTCCACGTTCGCAGCCGCAGGGAACGGGGCGGCCTGCGCAGGAGGGGCTGCAGGGCCAGTGGAGCCGTGCATGGGCTGCAGCCCCTGGCCAAGGGAGCGTGGGCTGCTCCGCTCCGTAGCCTCACCCCTCATTTCCTGCACCCCCTGGCATTTCTGAAGCCAGTGGCTGTGTGAAGCCACCTGGCCGCCCGTGCCTTTCTGCTCTTTTATTTGGAATTTTTTTAGGAAAGCCCTACCACCTGAGGAGCTTTACACTGCCTCTCTGAGGGCTATACAATCCCAGCCCCACCAGGCCTTCAGGGGGGCTGTTGCTATTTGTGTGCGCTATAGATGTAGCCCTCTAGAGTCCTCTATTGTAAAGCCTGGCGGTTCATTCATCCCTCCGGTGACTGTTTCTTTTAAAACAGTCTACCTCAAAGTTTCTTTGAATTCGTCCAGTACCACATAATTACACTCTCCTCGTTGCACATTAGGAGATTTAGCTGGGTTGCAGGCCCAAGTGTCTGAACTTTAAACTGCATTAAATAATTGAGCTGTTTAAAAACTAGATTTGGTGGGAGGTCTCCACACAGCCACTCCTGTTAATGTTTATTCTCTTCAGATTTGCCTTCTCACACTAGTGACTGGGCTGCATAGGGTAGTGCAGGGAAGTGCTGGCTTCCACACGGACAGTCTGTTCCCTGGTTTTAAATAATTGGTAACTGCTTCTTTGGGAGATGTGTATGTTTATGGGCTGTGGTTGTTTTTTTTTGTTTTTTTTTTTTTTTTTTCTGATCCTATGCATTTTGCATGATTTGTTACCTTATTACAGCCTCCTTTCTTTTGTCTTAGCATCAAGATATCTCTGTACTGTCAGATAAATCACTTTTTCAAACCCAAACAGCTCATACTGCAATAGAATCACTACAGCTTTTGGGTTTACTGCTGTAAGAAATCATTGTGCTTTCTTTAATAAGTAAAGCAAAAACTGTGAACTTCTCCTTGCAGTCAGAAAGGGGATGTACCCTGCGTGTCAGAAGGGCTTCTCTGCTGCTATGCAATGGTGGCATCTAAACTATGGCAGAACTATAATGGGACAGGGTTTTCTTTAACTGTCTAAATTTGGAGGTGGCCTGAGAATGCTAACAAAGGAGGACAGTTACCATCAACTGTTCTTTAATTATAGATCTGCTTGTTCACCTTCCCAAATCCTTCAAACCTCCTGAAAGGAAACAGGAGACATTTGAACTTGAGCTCCGCTGAAATCTTCAAAGGCCCTRTTTAAGGTAGCTTTAAAAAAAGCCAATGAGTTCAATACTCTTTTCCCCTCGCCATATGCAAAGCATTTAATCAATAAAAATACAGAAAGGAAGAAAACAAATTTGCTATATTAGAAACTCTTCTATTGCAGATATGAAGCAGATATGTGGAATTAAAGAAATTGCTACTCTATCCAAGCTATTCAGTTTGGTTATGTGCTTTAGTTCTCACGAGGATACAAGTTTCCCAGATATCTCCAGGGACTTAACATACATATTCTCTCTCTCTCCCTCTGTTTTGCTAATTTATACTGCTGAAATAAACCTTCTGAACATAAAGGCTATAGGGAATAGTACATCTGAAAACCAAGGCACCATTTTCTTACAAATAACTACTTTGATCGATTTTGCTCCTAACCTATTTATTGCATGCATTTATAAAAGACACGGCATATTCTGAATTCTTGTTTAAACTTTCAGTGTCATAAAGTCAAATAGAAAATGAGTCAAGTCCACTGAGAATAATGGAGCAAGTTTCGACACCTTTGGTGAGATCGGGACTGGGCTGGAATTGAACCAAGCAATTATTGCTGCAAAGATGAATGTTGCTACTGACTGAATCAAATCGTTCCAATAGAGTAGAGGCTTCAGTGTGAATTCTGCTCAATAGCTTCACTTTAGCTACAACAAAATTTGTACTCTAATTAGAGATAAACATGATAAACTGCAAAAAATTACTTGAATTTGATATTTATGAATCTTAGAGTTACAGAATCACAGAACTGTCATGTTTGGAAAAGACTTTTAAGATTGAGTCCAGCTGTAAACCCTTCAGTATCATGCATGCTGAACCATGGCCCTGAGTGCTTCATCTATGCATTCTTGAACCCTGCCCGGGATGGTGACTCCACCACTTCCCTGRGCAGCYTGTTCCAAGGCTTTACYGCTCTTTCTGTGTAGAAATTCTTCCTAATGTCTAACCTGGGTTTCATTGTGCATGTGTTGATCAGTGAAAGAAGATAAATAACTCTCTCAAATGCTGTAGATTTTGCTGCAGAACTTGTATAATCTGTTGGAATAGGAGACATGAAAAGGAAGCAAGTGCTATAGAAACTGTTTGCCAGAAAGGCTCAATGTACAGGTCTCATCCTCATGCTCTGGAAGGAAAGTGATATTCAACTGCAATTCCAGTAACTTATCCACCACTGGTAAAGTGAAGCAATGCTTAAAACATGTACAGTGCAAAACTCAATGAAARGATTTTAATGCAAAGATGAAAGAACTTTTACAATGTGGTGGAGATGAAGAAAGAGTGAAAATGTGAATCATGCTCTTTGGGTGCTCAGCACCAGGAGTTTTGCTGTGCAGATCTGTTGCTCTGGGTCAGCACTGCTTGCCGGTGCAGACGTCACCATGAGATGCTGATACGAGCACTGGAGTRGCCTTCAAACCTCAAAGCAACTGACATTTTACATGATTTATAACCAGAAGAGTGCAGCAGATTATTTTTTATGAGGTTTGGCTTCCCTCAATGATCCCTGTTGTGGGATGAAATAGGGATGCTGATGAACTTTTGGAAATTCTGATCCAAGTAAAATCATTTATAGGATACAACTAGGATGATTATCAGTGGTAGGGTTTCAGCATGTCTGTATCTGGGGGCTGTGGAATTGCTAAAAGAATATTGTGATGAATGTCTTTGAAAAGTATTTCAACAGAACCAGTAATATTTCTCAGAAGTTAAGGACAAATCCCAAAGCCATCTCTTCAAACTGCTGCGATGAGGCTGAGCAAAGAAAATTTCTAAGAATGTTAATAAAAATATTCTGRGTTGATTATGAAAATCATCGCTTACCTATAGTAGTTAAAATGCCACTTCCTGAATGAGTTATGATTTTTACTTTTGTCCCCTTTCCCTCCTTTTTCTGAGCATTATTATTTTAAATGTCATTGGGATGAAAAGTGGAACTGAGATAATGCRGTCTGTATATTAAATGTAATTGAAACTGCCTATGGGAAGGTGGATAAAAAACAAGCACATGATACAGCTCAAAACAAAAGCATGTGTAAACTGTTGTTTTTTGTCATTTATGCTGTTTCTATGTAGTCTATAATATGRGAACAGTTTTATCTACTCCTGCATCATGGTAATAGTTTGAGCTTCTGAGATAGAGCAAAGAATGAGCAGAAAGCATAAGAAAAGAATGGACAGAAAGCTAAGTCGGCAAACCCTTATTGCTGAGAAAAGCAGAAAGAAGTTAAAGTTGACAGAAAAAGGACTTGGAGCTGTAGTGTGGGTGCAGTCTCTGTGTCTTGGGGAACAGGGGTCTGTCCACTCTTTAGACAAGCAGAGTAATGTCCAAAAAATGCCTGACATCCTCCTTAGCTTTTCTTCCTGACAAGTAAAGCCCCATGGCATCAGTTTGGCCTGGGGAGAGAAGCCAAGAACAGACCTTAACTTCTAATCAGTTGGGATGAAGAATGTCTGAAAGTGGCCAAAAAGAAAACTGTCCTGCATGGCACTGGAAATGTGACACGAGAGAAACGGTGCTCGTGGTCTTTGGTCTCAAGGTGTCTCTCCTGCCAGGCCATCATGGCCAGGCCCTTTCCTTCCCGGGTATTTTGCTCGGAGGCTTGTGCTCTGAGAAGGCTGCCCAGCTGCCCTCTGTCCTGCTCGGTCAACTCTCTCAACTCCCGCCAGTGCCTGGGAGGGGATAGTAGCCTGGGGTGATGAGCCGTAGGTGCCTCAAAGACTTCACCGCTCCTGAAGACCAAGGGACAAAATCTTGTTCTCGTTGCTGGTGGAACCAGCTGCAACAGATGCCTTGAATGCTGCAAGAGTTTGGACCTTGCAAGGCTCGCAGGACAGTGAGTATAATGGAAAGCCCCCAATCTTTTGCTTCTTTTCAACCTGTTCAGTTGCTTCTGACACAGAGCACATGATACTACCAAATTGCTTCTGTTCAATTCCCCACTAAAGTTTTCAATTGTTTTGTTTCAATTGTTTTCAATATAATGTGCTTCATTTCAGTATTGTTTTACCCGATTTTGATTTAAAGTAAAGCAAAACTCAAAGAATTTTTACTTTCTTATTCAAACATTGTTTCTTTCTTTAATAGAATAGTACAAAAAGGGTATAAGGGTGGAAGTAATAGAGCATACTTTTTGGTAGAAAAATACTTTTATGTTCTCACCTTTGTGTGTACGTGAGCATCACTAAACCTGTTGTGGTGGGGCTTACTGAACTCATTTTATGGACTCTTTTTACTTCGCTTTCACACAGAATCCTCCCCCTAATGATGACATATCTTTCATTAATTGATTAAATTGGTCATTCCTTTAAATGAATGCTGCCATTCAACAGATAGACCGTAATCCTTGGTATCAAGATGACTTTGAATGGAGTTTGCACCTAACTGTGTTTCTATGTAATGTAATACTTAAGTCTGCAGATCTTTAGTTAAATTTAGGTCAAATGTTATTTCAGTGCAGTCTCTCTCTTCTCCAGATGTTTATCATCTTCACTGAGCTCTAGGGAAGTGCAGAGAGCAAAGCCAGCTCCCACTGAGATTATTTTTTCTACTTATCAAGCATTTCCGTATCTTTGAATTGCTTCATCATCTTCCTGAGTGTGAAGAGAAAYTTTAAAAATGTATTGTTTACCTCAAAATAAACTTACAATGTGGATTCCCCTCAACTTTGCAAAAGTTCTTTTTCARGTTCARGTTAGAAAAAAACTTATAGCAGCATATTGTTTTACACTGATGGAATCAAAACTTGGGATTATTGATCYTGATCTGGATTTGCATTTTTAATTTTAGAACTGCTTCATCAGCATAACAGACACTTAAAAAGATAATAAAATTGTAACATAGCAGCCACCTTAAATCGGTGAATCACCATAGGCTTTGTATGACCAACATGGCTGAGCTTTTTTTCCCATAAGTAGTTAAAATATATTTATCCTAGAACTAAGAGTTTCTGTAGAAAACTTAAAGAAATGCATCTGATAAAAATTCCTATCTCCAGTGCTGAACTTTCATATGTTACAAATTCAATCAACACGACAAATTCAACTTTCACAACACATTCTGGGTCCTGTTCTAGAARAGGATTCATCAACTAGTGAATGGATTTATATTACTAAACACTGGCTCTTCCAAGATTCATTTAACTTAATCACAAGATGAGGTGTCTTTTTAATTAAAAAAATTCAAGAACACTCTAGTAATGCATAGCTCTRCTAAAATGTTCAAAGTAACTTACAATTACTGGTTACCAGAATGTCATGGGAGAAAGTATAACTGATACTGACTGATCATAAAATAAAAATAACTGTAGACATGTTACAAAATAAGTGAGTTCTAGGATTTCTGTGTTCCATAAAAATAGGAATGCAGTCCTTTAGGAGAAACTGTCAAAAAAAAAGGGTATGAAAATGCTATGCTTTCTGTCAGCACACAAAGTCAGCAACTGTAGAATGTTCTTGTAATTTGGGAGGACAAGTTCACTGAGGGAATACCCTAAGGCAAGTTAGAATGAAAATAATAATAATAAAAATGTGGAGGTTTTTTTTAGAAAAGAAAATCATTAAAGGCCATTGACAAAATTATTACATCAAACTAATTTACATCTGAATGTGGCTGACTTTATCTCACATCTCCTTTACCACAAGTAATAATTCTAAAATAGCTAAATTAAGTGATGTGACTTCCAGCTGTATTATGCAGTATAGAAAAAGCGTCCGCATTTATGTCTGTTGTCCAAACACAACTCTTAGTCTTTCTGGAAGCACTGTGAGGACTCTTGCTCGCTTCTGGTCCCCATACCAGCTCCACCATTGCCCCTAGTGCCCTCTCCTCCTTCTCTGGTTCTTGCTTGGAGGCTTCAGGAGACTCTCTCGGTATTTTGCATTTGTGTGGAAAAGTCGGACCATTTCATGGTCCTTGTTATCCAGAACTCTGGGTAGAAAGAGAGACGACTTCTGTGTCCTGCGAGTTTTGAAGCCCCGCCTGGGTCGTCCTTTCCCATTGACTGAGACGTACCAGAGTCTCTCCGCGCTGGCTTTGCGCTTGGCGTTGCCGCCGTTGGGCACGGTCTGGTACAGGCGGGATGCGTAAGTGTTATAGCCCAACTCATGGATCCTTTCCACAAACTCACACTCTGCATTATAGTTTTCCTGTAAAACAAACATGACAAAGTCTAAGACATGTGAAAAAGAAAAAAATATGGTTTTTATTCAGCTGTAAGTTTAATTTGTTTTGTGCTTGCAGGTCTAAAGATGCCTGTGAACGTGAGGAATGATCTAATTGCTGCCTGTCAACTCTTGTCATCTGATAAAAAGGTAAAATCATATAGCTTTGGAATAAGTGTATAGCGAGATACACCTACAGTCTGTTATGAGACATGAGCTGTGAATGGCAGTAAGCTTCAGGGAACACTTTTCCAAGCAAGAGGTACTGCAAGGAAGGCGCACCCAGCCACCGAGCTCCTCCGAGATGTGCGGCGGCTCCTTTGTTGCTGCCCRCGCCCTGTACATGTGCTGCCACACAGACCCGTGCTGCTTCAGCCTGCCTTCTCCATCCACGGGTTAGACTCATTTCCTCAGGGCTTGCCCTCAAAACATCRGTCCCACTATAAGGGGAAAACAAATCCCGTCTGGTCCTCAGCCAGAAAGGCTCTGCTCTGTTTCTCTCTGCATTTCTCTTTYCCACTGCCTCAGCTGCGTAGTTGCCCGTGCCCCAGCCGGGATGCGTGCCAGGCACAGCGAGATAGAGGGGAATGGCTGCAACGCCCTTCCCAGAGGTTTTCCTTGGCAGCTGCGGAGCTGGTGAGGATGCTGGGGCTAGGGCAGCCGTGGGCTCTGTAGGAGCCCTGCAGCGTCCCACATGGCTCGTGCTGTTCGCTCTCCACAGACGCTGATAGGCATTTAACAAGGGTTTAAAAGACTCCGCATGTCTCCATTTCRCAGCTRTAAAAGGGAAGTGCCCTCCCTTGCRAGGACAAGGTTGTCATATGCTGCGGTGCTGGAGCCCATGCTACTGCCATATGGAGGCAGATTTTTCTTGCTGTTTGCCTCGGTCCCAGCTCTAGAGGGTAGATTAGCACAATCTGCTAAGGACACAAGAGCTCTGCGGGCTCACCTAACTGATTTTAATGGCATGGAGAAATTGATGGGTCCAAGGATACTGAGAAGGTTATTCCAACACAGTTCCGTAGAATGATCCCTCAATAGTTGTTCCCAAAGAAGCAAATCTCCTCTGGATTAGGGGGCCTGGCACAGTTGCTCACTGAAGGAGGCAGTCAGCTTTTCTAGGCAGACAAAGCAGGGACATTTCTCCAGAGCTGAGCCTTGAGCCCTCGCTGCCCTTGGGAAAGGAGAGGTTGCTGTGGGAAAACTTTTCCTCAGCAGTCTCTCTAGCTCTGCGACACAAGTCTGTAGGAATCTGAGTGTCTCTCAAACCTGAGCTGGAGCTGCRGGAATTACGTTTTCTAGCTGTGCAGCAGCTTTTCACAGGTGATACTGCTTGGAACTCAGCTGAAGAGCTGCAGTCTTGCCTCTCGGTATGTCTCACACTGGAGAGGGAAGTCCAAGAAAAAAAAGACTCCTGGGGCTATCTCTGGCTTTTCTCCACTGTAGGAGAGGAGCCGGGGGGGCTTTTTCACTAAGAATTTGTTTAGTCTTTTTTAATTCAATCTAAATAATCCAGAAGAAAAAAGTAAAAKATACCTATTTTGAACAATAAAGATAGAGATAAAACCAGGAAAGAGCTCCCTTTAAAATTCAGCCTCTCCATTCGTTCCTGTAGGGCAGACCCTGTCTTTGAGCTCTTTGAGAAGAGCACTGCTGAAAAAAGATGCCCAAATGTCATCAGCATGTTTGCTGGAAGCATGCACATAGCCCRGCCTTAGCCCTGCCACAGCAGAGCTAGTATGTTGCATTTTCCATTGCCAAAGTTATTTGTGGTCCAATTTTCTGTACCAGCGATGAACCATCACCCTGGTACATAGCTCCTTCCATGAGTGGGCATCACATGCAACACATCAAAGCAGCTGGGTCAAAAGCGTCATCTAGAGAACACTCTTGAAGAGGTGGAGTAAAATCCATTGAGGTATTACAGAGAGGTAACTGAGAGCTGCTCTTGGTGATTGTGTTACCCAAGCTGCATGCRCTTGGAAAAAGCTCACCTTGCTTGAGAATGTGCCTTAGTGTTCAAACTAACAGAGCTCTCTAGTTGTTGAAGGAAGCAGATTTTACACAGCTCTGTTTTACCCCCTTCAAATCTGCCCCCAGAGCACAGGATTCTCGGACCAGAGGAGAAACTGCACAGTATGGCTGTGAGACTGTAASATCTTGTGTAGTAGATCAGAAGTTSCTWGGGATGTAATCAGAGACACCAGAAGAAATTCAAGTAGATAGATAATGCATATAGTATATGCAGTGCTAAATGCAGACTTATCTGCCACTGAGTGTAAAGCAGTATAAGCTAAACTGTTTTACTATTTTACTCACTAGGAGGGCAGGGGAGCTGCCTTGCAGAGTAAGACCACTGCARCCAGTAGAGCCAAGATTCTGCCTCAAAGGTCGGAGGAAAGCATAAAAAAGCATTTACTCCAAGAAGCAGAATAAGGCATCTTTGTACGYCTTCTCACACTGCCTTTTCTGGCTGCAGCCCTGCCTTTTAGGCCTTGTTAATTCCCCATCTGCCTAACCCAGTACTCTGGGCAGACAAATTCCTATTAATGTCAGTAGGCTGCTTTTCTGTAATAATCATCCTYGATGGCTTCTAGCTCTTCCTCTATTTCCCACCTGACATTTATACTCACAAGCAGAGTTGGAGCTCCTCAGCAAACATAAATACGGATCATAAGGGCTGGGGCAGTGTGTATGGTTGCCCTGGACTTTGAGAAATACTTTGGCCGTACAGGCTACAAGAGAGTAAGGACCTAGCCTCCTTCCTCTGAGAATCTCCAGTGTTTTAAGAATATACTAATTGATTGTCTATAACAAATCCAGAGAGACATCTATTGCAGCGTTACATGTTTTCTGTGTAAACAGTTGCATGTAAGAAATCAGTGCTCCCCATTGGACCCACTGTGCCCATAGCAASTCGCCAGAGGATGCCAGAGTCTGGAGTAACTTACGGATGCGTAGAGTCTGCCCCGTTTGTTCATGGCCAGGTATCTGCCTGAGAACAAGCCCTTGATGGCAACAATCCCCACATCRACCGCAGTTATTTCCAGGATACCTAGGAGCAGAACCAGTTGTGAGATTTTATTGCTCCCCGCCACATCTTGAGATACATCTGACTGACACTTACCTGCAGAGGGGGATTTCACAGCTGTCGCTAGCATACACCAGAATCATGCTGCAACCACGTGAACAAAACAGGACCGTTTGAAACCRTATGAAACAGCAAGGGCATGAGCACTGCTTGAGATGAGGCGAACAGTAAGTCCCTAAATGTCTGATTGAGATTGAACTCTTTCAAAAATGAGGGAAAAAAACTGACATTGAACTAGAAGTTCACTTAATCCTATGCATATGTAAAAAAGTTTAAATTCTCTTTAATGCTTAGGGGCACAAGAGCTCTTGACTTACTGAGATGAGCCGCAARGCTGTCCGTTTTGGGACAAAGCCCTGGCTGGGGTCTCCAGAGGGTAAAACAGCGAGTCGGCTGCGTTTTAGAGCCATGTAGGTAACTGCGAAAGGACCTTGTCACTGAGGAGGTCGGCGCAGCCCTCCAGACAGGACAACCTGAGTGCCCGAGTCAAATTAGAAGGGAAGGGGTGTTTCAAGCGCTCCAGGAAGGGTCCCAGTACCAGCCAGTGCCGGAGCGAGTCTGGCACGGCGCGGGGACTGCCAGGCTGCCGCGGGAGCCCCCTGCCCCGGGGGGATGCGGCATACGCGCACGGCTCTCCATGCCCCTCGCAAACCCTGCGCTCCCCTCGGCAGCTCCGACCCCACRGCTGTGTCGGGGAGCCCCGACCCACGGCCGCCCTCAGCGGCGAGAAGCGAGGCCGGCGGGCGGAGCGGGGCGCGCCCGGCTGGGCGGCTGCTCGGAGCCGCGTTCCGCTGCTGCGGGGGCTCTCCCGCCGGCTCCGGGAGCCCCGCGCTTCCTGCAGCAAGCAGCACTTCCCTTCGCGCTCCTCACGCGCATTCCCGAGGTCTCCCCGTCTCTGCGGGCTGGGCGCTCCCGGGGCTCTGGTCCCCCAGAGGTCCCTGGCGCGCTCTCCGCCGTCGCGCCATCCCCCTCGCTCGGCCGTGTCCCGTTTCACGCCGCCTGCGCCGCGGGCGCATCCCGCGGGACACGCGGGGAGGCCGGCGGGGACCTGGCCGCGGCGCGGGCAGTGACACCCGACGGGACCGGGGCGCAGCCTTATCCGCGGGGCGCGCGCACTTACTGAAGGCGCTGTTCTTCTCGAGGGTGCCGTTGACCCTGCCGCCGGGGTGCACCTGGAGGTGGTACTTGGTGGCGCAGTAGAGCTTCCTGCGGCGCGGCGCTCCGCCGAGGTGCTCGTAGACCCCGCCGCGGCCGCCCGCGTCCCGGCGCG
>PTEX01000064.1:2312636-2380402 GCA_003342815.1 Eudromia elegans
GGATTGGAGCCGCAGGAGACGCGGGGAGCGGCGGAGCATAGGAATAAAAGCCGCTTCCTGCAACAATAGCCGGCCCCGCGGCCAATTGATACAGAGCAGAGGAGGCAAAAGGTATCGCGCCCGTGTGAACTCCCAGAGTGCAGCGTGGATAAAATTACAGAGCATCTCCTCCTGCCTCACTCACACCCGCCGCCTCCCGCCCCGGCCCCGTCCCGGCCCCCGCGCGGGGCAGCCGCGCACGGGCGCCCGGCGAAGCCGCGATCCAGGCGGGGCGGGGGACGGGGACGGGCTGGGACTTCTCGCCCCCAGCTCCTGCTAGAGCAGCCTCGCTCTGTTACACATCAGATGCACTGTTTAAATGGCCTTTGCAGACTTGGTCGTTTCCACACCAGCCTGGGCGCAGGAGGGCCCAGCCGCATCGCACACGCTCTTACGGGCGCCCGTGGATGGACGTGCGAGGAGCTGGAGCTAATCCCTTCACTTCAGTGCCTTGTTAAGTCTCCTCAGCTATAGCGGGTCTGCCCTGGCTACCATCTAGCTTCTCACTGCCACCCTCGCTTTCAAAATATGATGGGATTCCCTATAAATAAATAAATATAAAAAGAGGACTAGGRGTTCAGCACCTCCGTGAATTCCGCTGCCCCTGTGTGTCTCTCGAAGGCAGCTCGTTAATTAGATTTGCATCTGAAACAGGCGGTGGGAGTTTGGGGGACATGTGCGAGAGATAATTAGTATTAATGTGCTCGCAGGGCAGACAAATACACCTTTGAAGTGAGGCATGCCAAACCCCACGTGTTTGACCTTGATCAATATAGATTTGTTTCACTATCGGTAAACAAGAAGAAGGCTATAAAATATTTTGGAGGGACACTGGAGCAAGAGCGTTTCCTTACACGTTAAAGGGATCTTTGGAAAAAAAAACCACCAAAAAAACCCCAAAAAAATTTACTGGTCGGGAGCTAAGGGAAATCATACGACCTTTTCCTGAATGAAAAGAAAGAAAAAGGCAGAAGGGCAAAACGATCTAGAAAGCTACTCCCTGTTTCAACGTGGGCCTAATATTTAGCATTTCTCCTGGCTAAAAGGCTTTTCATTATGTAGTCGCCTGGAATAAAAGGAAACACATAAACCYCCACAAACACCCCTCTCCGCCTCCACCACCCCTTCCCCCCGCTTGTCTCCTCCGCAAGTCAAGCCCTAACCTCACGAGGAGAGTTTGATCTGGGGATGATAAATGTTTGTACAATTAATGCTTTAGTGTTGTTTTTCTACAATGCCACTTACAGGCATCAATGCAGTTTAGTAAAAACAAACGATTAAAAAATTGAAATAACGAGAGCACGGCGTCCATTTAGAAAAACGCAAAACCACTAAGAGGCAGGACCCTGATCTTGGTGTGYGCGGGAGCGGCGAGGCGGGGGAGATGGTCCCTTGCGGGCCAAATCCTTCACTTCTTCCTAAAACAACAACCCCATGGAAAGGCTTCCCCGGGGACCCACAGTAAATCGTGTGCTGTGCACTCCTAACCTCTCCCGAGCGGCTAGACAGAGCAAGGCGAATATATATATACACACACACATACATACATACATAGAGAGACGCATATATGCATATACATAGATATATGTATATATGTACRTATATGTGTGGGTATATATATAATATATATGTAAGGACGTGCCACGGGTCTCGCCCGAGATGCACTGGGAGGCCGCGTGCGAAGGCGGGTACCGCATCTTCGCTCTCCGCAACCACCGGGCACTGCCGAGCTCATCCCGGGGCGTCGCGAGGCCGCTGCCGCCCCGCCGCGACGCACGAATGACATTTTACAGTTTGGGATTCAGGGTATTTTTCACTTGTGCTCGGAAAAGAAAAAAAAAAAAAAAAAAAAACCAAACCCCAAGATTCCTCCCCCTCCCCCGCCCCCACCACAATAATAAACCAAAAAGGCTAGTGGGTGGAAGAGTAACACGCTGGTGACTTTTGCTCAAATTGCTTCCATCTTGATCACATTTTCATAATTAGCACCATCGTGTCCAGATCTTTCCGCCCTGGGCATCCAGCACAGACGGGCTTCCCAAGCGCCCTGTCCTCTGCTTATTAGGGAGGGCAGCGCTTTCCGCGCTGTCATTAACGGGTCCCTTTCACATGAAATGAATACGACCTCCCCTGAAATATCAAAGGGCGGCAGCTACCTCGGCTCGCTTGGCACGGCACTGAATAGCAGGCAACCCTAAGTCGCTTGGCCCCAGTCAGACATCTATACAATAAAACGTAAGCCCGCTCTTGTATATTTTAAGTTGTCTGGTGACCATTTTTGAAAACAAGAAAAGGGTCCCTTTGATGTGGCCTCGTTCTGGCGGAGGGCGGGTCGTCAGATGTGGCCYGCCGAGCCCTTCTGGAAATATCCCTAATTACGCCCCGCAGCGCCGCGCAGCCCCCGAGCCACCCGCGCGCGGGGCCGCCCGCCTGGCGCTGCGCTGCGCGCCCCGCGGCCGCGGTGAGGGCCGCACTGCCCTGCGCTGCCCTGCGCTGCCCTGCCCTGCGCTGCGCTGCGCGCCCCGCGGCCGCGGTGAGRGCCGCGCTGCCCTGCGCTGCGCTCCGCGCTGCCCTGCCCTGCGCTGCCCTACGCTGCGCTGCGCTGCGCGCCCCGTGCGGCCGCCTCTGCCAGCGGGCAGCGGGTATAAAACCCGAGTGATTTGGTTGGGCTCTATTTTGTTTTCTTTGTGGCTCCCCGTGGGGCTCTGCTGCACGCCGCGATCAGCCTAATCTCGTTCAAATGGCTTGCCAGACCACACAGCATCGCCTTGCCGTGCGCCTGCGGAGCCGCGACGCTGTTCACGGTGCTGGGCGCCCTCCGCTCCCGAGAAGCAGGAGGCGGCGGGGCAGCGGCCCGGCCGCTCCCGCAGGTGGGAAAGGAGTTTCCCGCAATGCGGACGGGGTGAAAACAGGCGCACAGAAACCTCTGAGGGAAATGTTGAGTACAGATCACGCAGACCGCAAGTTCTCCTCCCACCTGAAATGGTTTGCGTTTTTACAGTCGCTTTTTACGGTTTATGGATAAATAATCTCTGCTCTTCAGATTTGGGGTGGTTCAGTCAACTCTACATCTATTGTGTTTGCTATTGTTACATTGCATTTCCGACATATAAAATTAATTTAGCAATTCTAGTGACTCTCAGTACCTCTATATTTAGCTTAAAACCACATGTGCTTTACTGCCATCACTGAGAGCAGTGAACATACCTGTTATAATATGCATGTTAAATGATCACCACTTTTTACAGTTCTATTGATAATGGTTAAGCTCCTTACTCTATAAATTTCTATTAAAATCAGCAAGCGTTTGCTTGGCTGAAGGATTAATCCTTAATTCAAAGACTGTGGAATTCACCAAGAACCTTTCCTTTAGTGCCATGGAGCATTTGGATCAGGCCCAATCTTATTACTAGAAAAATTATATTCCCTTGTTCTCAGATAAACTCTTAATGGCTGATTGAAGGAAAATATTCAAAACAAAAAATGCAGCAATGCTAAAAAAAAAAAAAAAAAAAAAGAAATTAAATAGCTCTTTCTTCCCTGTGTTCCTTACTCCCTTTCTTTGCAAGAAAGGAAGGAAACAGTAGACGGAAACGTAACACTACAGAAATGTGTGCTGCACTGCTGCTGAGATGACTGTCATGCGGCTTGTAAAGGTTCGTGGCTGTCTCAAGCAGCACTACAATAGGCATATTCAGACCGATACAGAGCTGTAACCTGCAGCCACGAAATSACTAAGAAAAAGGGATGTGCAGATGTCTGCAAGTGAAGAGAGGGAGCATGAAAACACAGACACAAAGCGCACCCGAGACTCGGGGGGCTCCCCGCTGCGGAGACCCCGTCCAGGCACCTGGCAGGCTGAGCCCCTGGGAAGCGTTGCTCCTTTTCTGGCAACTCAGTGCTTCCCAAATCAGCTCCAGAGCATTCCTCTAAATTTAGGGAAAAGTGTGACGTGACTGGGAGAGGCGCCAGGCTCCTGCTGCTGACGCGTTTGTCATTGTGCAGGATGGACCTGCTGTTCAGATAAATCTACTACTTTTAGCATTTCTTCCCCCATTACTTTCACAATGGAAAGCTTGGTCTGATCTCACGCAGTCTTGCAAACCTCTTGGAATTGGATTACCTGCATATAAAAGGTCACTCTTCTCCCAAGCCCTGGTGGGATCAACACTTGGCAAAGCCAGATGACAGACCTAGGGGTCAGGCCCAGGTCCATGGGTGCTGCTGTGTGAAGACCACGAGTAGAAACTGATTGTCGTTTGTAGGGAGATGTCATGTGCAGCAACATACGTCCCTGCATGAAAGAACCTCCTGGCAGATGTGAACTGCTCCAAACTGAAGCCTGATAAATGTTGCAATTACTATTTTCTGTTTTATTTAATTACTTATGAAAGGGTTCTCCAGGTCAAGGTTTGTACCATGTGGCTGGAATTCTCACAGGAAATTCTCTTTGTGGTTTTAGGTTGTACGAAGGTGGCAATGAAGGTGGCATCTTAAGGGCTTTTCACCTAGATGATGGATAGGACAGAGGGACAAATAGGAAGGAGAAACAAGGGAAAGGAAGGTTTAGACAAGTTTCATTTTAAAAAGGCAAGGCAGGAGACAAGCAGAAATACAAATTAAAATAAGTATGTTAGATGAATTTCAATGGGATCCAACTTCTTTCTGCCTTCTTTTCCCTCCAAGGAAATGATTCAAGAAGCTGGCGCTTGTCACCAGCGCACAAAAGTAACCAATTTCCCCTATACTCCTACCCTGCACCTGCACCAGGYGTGCACATGCATGTGTGCGTGCGCACCCATCGCGCAGTGCAATAAGAATGAGGGGACTGACGCAGCAGAAAAACTCCTCCTGAATTTCCCGTTTAAGGCACTTGTGGCATGCCTTGCTAACACTAATTCTTCTGGGAACACTAAAGGGAACCTAAATTATCTATAGGGAAAAGTAGTAGTTTTGTTCTTCTGCAGAGGAAACTGCCTATTACAATAGCCTCTTCAGTTAGTTAGGTTATTATTCAAGTGGTTAATAACATGTTCTAGACACCTTATATTTAAGACAGTGCATCTAAGAAAGTAAGTTAGGTCAAGACAGTCTGGCTCTGCCACATGAACTCTGTTTGAGAAGTGCATAAAGTTATTYGAGCTGCTAAATCTGAAGGTTTATTCTTTACCTGTAACAGTTTAATAATTTAGGAAGTTTAATAGTTTAGTAGCATGTTACCTTAACATACATTCTAATTCGAGGCAGACTTCTACCCTCTTTTTCTCTCAAAAAAAGAAGTCATAGACATCAGGATCCAAATTAGCAAGATTTCCCAAAGGAAATCAAAGGTATTCCTGAAGAGTTCTAGGAGGAAGTTACAGAGGTAATTTGTAACTGACAGCGACACGGAAATGGGCTGAAGACCCGCAGTACCGCTGGTGCCGYGAAGCCGCTGTGGACCTGCACTCCCCTCCGTGCAGCCTCTGCATTACCCGAGCGATTTCCAGCCTCAGCAGGCTAGGTACCCACAGAAGGATGGGGGTTTTTTTTGGTGGCGGAGGGGTGTACCAAGATGACCGAAAGTGTCAGAACCGTTTTATTTCCTGGTCTTTATATYGCAGTCTTGCAGCCTCTCCAAATGTCGTAACTTTGTTTCAGATACGTGCGTCACTAATTTCAGGTGATGCTTGAGCCRAGTTTGCACTGAAGTGGTTGTGTAAGGGTCAGAAATGGCAGGTCTTGACTTTGCCAGCATGCCAGCCAAGGTCCTTGCGTGCTGTAAGCTACAAATGCATATGCAATGGACACTTCTGCCTGTCTCCGGATACTCTTTTGSCAGCTGCCTCCCTTTTTTCAGGACATGAAATAGCATAACCTCAGACAGGAAACTAGAGACTGACCCCACTTCTTACTTTATCTATCTCTAGCCGTTACTGCCATATCTCACCCCACTTTATTGTTTTATTTCAGATTTTTTCTGAACATGACATATGGCTTTCTCTCTCCTCCAGATGGGATGACTATTGAGGACAGGTAATTCTCCTTTTGGTAATACTTTTCAATATGCCCAGTACGAGGGAGTAATATCYCATAGACCTAGACACTTTTAGATGCTTTCCCTGGAGCCTTCTTTCAGGCACGTATATAAAGATCGTAATTTTTACTTAGGCTCCCTTTAAATGTATTGGTGCATGCTGCAGACCTGCTCCCTTAGTGAATGATGATCAGTTAAAGGAGGCTGTGAGCAAGTGCTTGTGTTCGTTACTCAGAAGAAACTGCTTTCTGCACCMTTTGCTCTTGTGATTCTCTTCCATGTCATACAGTTATTTGCCTTAATATTCTATAAGAAAAAAACATCTATATGTGCCCCCATATTATCTCTCACAAACCATATGCAGAAAAACATCTGAGTTTCAGTCAGGTCCTCTAGTCACTGCTGGCTTTGCTTTTGGCTTCGAGGCTTCCTGGATGTTTGTAGACRCACCATCTTGCAGGTAATAACACAGCAGAAACGCTTGGATACCGCACGTGGTCAGCGTTTCAGACCTGTCTCAATGGAGCCTTATACAGCAGCGAAGAAAAGCCRCCCGTGTTTGCAAATGCACCCGCTTTAGTCCAGCTTCACCCTTTGCCTTGTTGGTGGTTGATGCTTTAGGATTAACAGGGAAGTCTAATCAGATCATTTCACAATCCAAAACTGTGGATCAATCCAAACAAGAGTACTGGGACCGCAGAGGGACCTTGGGAGCTGCCAGGTGCACCTTGACTGTCTTCCAGGAAATACGCTGGACGAGTTTTGTCCTCTACTTCTACTGGACACTTAATCACAGAAAATCAAAACACACCATGAGTTTCTACTTTTCTACTACAGAAATGATATATACCTATACCTTTATATATACATATATATATTATATTTTATAGATACAAATATATAGGTATTAATCCTTGTGTAAGACCGAGGATTCTCATCTCCAGGAAAGTAGAGAATCCGTGCCTCAGGCTCGARTCTTTCGCTGTCCTGAGAAGCAGGGGTGAGGTTCACCTAACCCCTTTCACAGRGTGACTCCCCTTCCCCTCTAACCTCTCTGCTCCCCATGGCAGAGCCGTGTCCTCCCTTGCAGCAGGTTGTGCTGAGGCCAACTCACCAGCACTCCTCAGTCTCCCAAGGGAGCTGGATGAAGCCTATGCCACTAATGCCCTTGGCTGGCTAAAGAATGGGACAATCCATATGTAACTTAAAATGAGACAATCTTTGCTCAGCAGTAATTGCTGGGAGTGATCTGCAGCYGATGGGGGTTTGCAGAGCTCCCCTGAGACGCACTGGGGAAGTCACAGCCAGCCAGACTGAAAAAACAGAGCAGCAGGTTTCACGATCACCTGCCCTTTGTGGAAGGGGAACGCACGTAGCTGTAGCGATTTGTTTGTCTGCTTCTGTCTGGAGTTTCCAAATGAATTTTTGTTTCAGGTCACCCATTAAAACATTTTTTAGCGTATGAAAAAGAATAATGCCCACCTCTGAACGGGCGCACACGCACACACAGCCCGCATGCCCCAGCCGAGCGTAATGCCTGAACTTGCAAACCCTTTGTCAGGAAAGTAGTCTTTATCCRCGGGAGCAATGCCATAGGACTAATCATGCAATGGAGAATTACTCACATGAGTAAAAATTTGCAGGATCAGGTCCTGGATCCAACAACAGCATTTTAATTACAGACAATCCCCAAGCAATGTGTACAAAAGAGTTTTTTTCCTGGACAATAACAAAGGTTATTAGCCTGTTCTTTTTCCCCTCCTCTTCTTGCTCTTTGGTTTAAAAGGAGGCACCAATAATCCAAACCAAATAAAACTGACCTTTGAACCTTTTCTGCTGTACTTTTTCTCATGCCATGATTTCTTTAGTGTGTTAGTGATCTGAAGGCTCGTTCTGGGCTACAGCCACTTTCCCAGACAGGACTGCCTTTCGTCCCCTGACAAATCACTGCTGAGCCCCTTTTGTCCTGCACCACTTTGATCTCACCTGCCTGTCAGGAAAAAAAGAGCTCCCGTACAGTCAGAATGCCTTGCAAACAAATTGGCAACCATTTCATTCCCATACGCCGTTTCAACAAAGATCAAGATAGAGATAGAGAATTTTTAACCCTTTCGCTGACCCGTACAGCCCAGGAGGAGTGCTCCATTCTGCGGGAGTGATAAGATAATTTCCTGAGGAACCGGAAGGCAAAGCAGAACAAAAAACAACAACAAAACCCCTTCTGTGGATCATAAGAAGCGCCCGGCGTGTTGCGTTTCAGTACCAAGGAGCTGCTGCGCGRCGGGCAGTGCTGTGATCCGCACCAGCTCTGCGGAAGATCGATGCCCTTTAATCGGCAGCTGCTTAAGCCCAGGCTAAAGAAGTGGGATAGGCATTCTCCAGTGTGAGTGAAATGAATCCTGCTGCAAATAAGCACGGTAGTGTTTAGTGGGCTATCCGCATCCAATATGCAAACTTAGCCATAAGTGTGGCTCTTTCCTGCTTTAACTCTGTTTCTTTTTGTTTTGTTGTTTTTTTTTTTTTGTTTCACAGTTCCTCACCAAATCATCCAATGAAGTTTAGAAAAGGTACTATGCATCAATGTTAAAGTGTTTTCATTCCTGGAAATGCTATACCAAGATCTACTAGGAATAATATAATTTTGTGACAGTGAAGGCACCCTGTCCTTTGCTAGATCAGCTCCTGTGCTCACCTGGGCCGGCTTCCAGGGAATGTACTCTGCCTTTTATTTTAAGGCAAAGCTCCCTGTCATCTTCAATGAGCTAAGATTAGCATGGGTATAGGTGCGTCTCAGCAGCCCTCCTACCCTTTCCACGCGCCAGCCTCCTGCCCTCTTTCCTCAGTGGAGGTTTTTGGAAGATGATCTGGTTGGGTGGACCAGGGTGTTTTCATTTTGACAATGAATGCATTTTGCCCCTGTGCCACTAAACTTCAAACTCCAAACAGCTTTTGCTTTTTCTGGCCCCAACATTTCTGTGAGGAGGTGAAATGCAGCCAGGCCCCACCAGTGGCTGCAGCACTAGAGCCACTACTGACCCGCGAGGGCTGGRCAAATGTCTACGTGCACCTCTTACCTGCAAGCGTTCTGCTTGAAGGGGATCTGCCCTTTTACTCAGCACAAAGAGCAATGTTATTCCCCAAACTGCCAAGAAATTAATGCTGACTTTCCTAGCTTTCTAACAGAGAAGTGTCTGTAATGAAAATCATTTAGTTTGGAGCAGGGAATGTCACAGACTTGCTTGTCCTGATATACAGACACCAGATCATCTTGGATAGACAGGATTAAAATGGTCCCAATGGTATAAGTGKTTTTTCTCACTGCTGCTATCCCAAACACAGACCCTCTAGTGCTGGCACAGCTAGGAGAGGTGACAAGCAACCTTCCGTGGGAACGGGTATACAGCAAGCACGTCCATAACCACCCTGTTCCAGTGAGGAGCTCCGGATGGGAGGCAACGAGAAGTTCCCTTCCGTGACGGTCCTGGGGTGTCCACCTGGGACTTCCCTGGAGCCAGTCCACATCCGAGCCTTGCTGAGGATGAGCTCCCTGAGGAGCCTTTCTSAGGACGACCTCATGCAGGAGGGCAAGATATAAGTTGTATCTGCCCCAGCGAATGCAAAAGTCAGCACCAAGTTCCCTGTGCAGATCCATTGCTTTGACTGGTGACGTTCTCCGAGTAACTCTCTATAATACCCCCCAGCTAATTTAAAGAAACATTTGCTCTCTCTTTTTTCTTTCTTTTTTTTTTGTACCTGTTCCCATCAGCTATTCAGGGTGCACTCACTTCTCTTTTTCTTTGAGCCTGATTATTTATAATTAGCATTTTCTGCCTCCATGTAATTGTGCCTTAAACTCTTTCACATTGGGTTAATTCACTGACTTTAAAATCTATTAATTGACATCCAGAGGGAAAAAAGTAAACATGTCTTTAAAGATGGCATGAATGGTTGAATCGAGATTAGGTCCCCACTCTTTTAGTCCCTGATTTTAAGGGAAGGCTGCAGTCTTCGAAAACCAATTGTCTTCAAAGCTCCCCAAAGAAATGGAATGAGCAGGGGTCAGACTCAAGAGCATCCSTTGTGTGCTGGAGTTAACATTACCTAAGTACTCTAAGCGATCACTAATTAGTGCTTTCAATGGGCACTCTGAAGACTGCAGGGTTGGAATATCTTATTTAGGAATAAACAATTGTCGAAGGCAGCCTAGATCAGCTCGCCAATGGGGGCAGCAAAATAACTCTTCCCTTGCAACCTGTAACCAGAGAGAGGTCCTCCAGGGCTGCCTAAACCACGCACAATTGCTGCCTTCCGTTGTTCCTGGGGGGTGAGGCAGCYGCAGGACTCTCTCCCGCATAGGCGAGCGCGCCTCCCAGTTAAACTCAGCTTTTAATACAGCCCTGTTTGTCTCGATTCAGCAACATTATTCTGCAATGGTACTTAGGAGACTAGGCAGGAAAAGAAAGCATCCTTGGCAGCTATTGCACATGCAATATTCCTAAAATTATAGCTACATTTAAAATCCATAAAGATTATTTCACCAATGTGTTCAGTTTGCTGCAGTTAGTATTCACTAACTGCAACACTTAGGCAAAACAAGAAGGTCTAACAGAGCAGCAAGCTGTAAGTATTGCGGAATCCTTGAGCTTCAAATTGTCAGCCATCAATATTTTTGAGGTGTAAGAGAAAAAATCTGAAGAAGTTGTTGAAAACACACCGTGTGATGTATATATTCAAATTCTAACAGTGTAATTGCAGATGCTGAGCGYTCTTGATGGAAGTTTTATCAAATGCATTTTTCATAAAAAGTGAGAAAAAAGTATATACACAAGGAAAGGGCTTTGCCTTGGAAAATGCAGAGAGGAATAGGAGTGCCATTTGTAAAACTGCTGCTTCATAAGGACTTCTTTGTTTGTTGTTTTCTTTATGTTTACTCATTCTGTAATGTGAGGGTGCAAATAGGAAGTCAATAGAAATTCTAAGAGAGAAAGAAAAAGCTTTGACATGAACTTTTATTCTGAGMCCGCTGTATTGCAAAAATGAAATTTTCCTTTCAGGAAAACTAACAGCTCATGATACAAAACATCTGTGGTCACTAAATGAGCAAAATGAAAGTGGGACCATGACTGTGCTCTGAAAAATGTAAAAAATGCCTGTTATTCAACAGAAGAAAGATTTTCTATTTTTAAAAATAAAATTACCAAAAATACAAAATATTTCTGATTTCACAAAGGCTAATGCCTCCCTTCAAACATTTTGAATTCTTTAAAAATTGAAAAGCTTCTTTTTTTTTTTTTTTGGTTAAACACTTAAACTCAGATTTCTGTTTATCAACAAAATGGGTCTAGGAATAAGTCTGCCCAGCAATACTGAAATGCATATTGTGAAAACCTTGTTGGCTCTCGTCACAGACCCAGAAAAGGTCCCACATTTCCCAGTTGCTGTAGAAGGACCCCCAGTAGATAACGGTGATTGTGGACTGCAAGGACTGACAGAGCAACCGGAGCAGATAAGGCTAGACTAAAGCTTATGGAGAAAGGTTAAGTTACATTAGTGCTTACATTAGAAACAGAGGTGGGAACAGTCACCTAACTAGCAGTAGCTTTCCTACTGGCTTTATCTAGGCTGGGGCTGCCCAGCCCCTAAGGACGCCGCGTCCTCKTGGTGGCTCTGGGATGGGACTCCGGGGCCGTTTGCAGGGCTCTTCCCAGCCACGTCGCTAGTGCCCACATGGGCAGCAGCAGAAGGGCTTGTTGCCTCTGCRGTGCTTAGGATGTCCTGGCTGTCTTCAAGGGAAGCCAGAGTCATCTCARCTGAGTTATGGATGCCGAACTAAGATGCTAATTGGCTTGTCTATATTATCATACAAAGAAACATATGGCAGAAGAGAGATCAGACTTGGAGTCTCCCACGACCCCAAAGGACTATCTGAAACCTTGATCACTCTTCTCGTTAGACTCCCATATGTTGTGCTGTTAAAATAATTCTTCTAAATAGTTGTTCAGTCTGCTTCATACTGTCACATTTACTCATCTGGCGTGTTGGAGCAGGGTCATTATTTACTGCTGTTGAGAGGCATTGTTTAATAAAGCATTCTCATCGCTCACTTGATTTCCCTCTGCCATGGTGAGAAAATTTGGGTTGATCTCCCAGTTTTCTACCCTTCCCAAGGGCACCAGCAGCAGAGAAAATGAGCAAACAGAATTTCCAGAAATGCCCCTACTATAGATTTGTTAACAAAAGCATTTTTAAAATGAAAGTGAACATCCCTGTGCACATAGCATAGGCTAAGGCGGCAGTGGCGTTGCTTAGCTGTGCTCTTTAGAATCCTAGTGCATCAGCAAAACCCTCGCAGAGAAATGAAATAGGACTCAGGGGAGAGGACCTTTCTTTCAGCAGGTTTTCTTGGGACTTTCAGGGCCATTAACAGGTCTAATATGCTGCATCACCTTTCTAGTCACTTCTTTTCCCTTTGTTGTKATACCTACTTAAAATATCAAAGCTGTGAGACCTTCAATGAGATATTGAAAACTGAATAGCATGGGTTTTATATGACAATCCCAAATCCCTCCCTCTGTCGTTTTTTAAGAGTTCTTTGCCAGCATCGCTAGATGAAAAAGAAATCAAAAGTCCAAGGGTGGGACACGAAGGACTGACAAGGTACAACCAGATCAAAAAGAAGCCTCTGTGTACAAATCAAAGAGGCTAAACAAAAGGCTGAAGAGAAGAAAAATAAAAGCATTTTGAATCATATAATCTAGGTGTGAGCTGCCCTAACGCAAGATTATTTGGAACTCAAAAGATGATTCCTACCCAGTTCTTTGCTAACAGTCTGCAAAGGCGCAGTGCAGAGGGCAAGAGGCTTCTGCCGCAAGAAGAGGACGAAGCAGTGTTCCCTTGGCTCTCTCAGCAAGGACGGCAAGGTTAGGAGGCAATGGACAGGATAATATACTTTTCCTGAAGGCAAAKAAAGGGGAAAATGCTATGCCTTGAGGTCTGTGTTTGAACTTTGGTGTTTGTTTTTTTTCAGTTTGTGCAACTATTGATCTAATAAGGTAAAAGARAAAAGAAGAATCTGCAAGAAAAGAAGCATAGGTGGCCTCTGTAAGTCTCCAGGTACAACTAAGTAACTTGCCAACTATCACCAGGCAGAAGTAAAACCTAGCAAATGAACTGAATGTGACTAGCCTAATCTTTTAATATGTCATGTAAAATTTTGCAGTTTTATTCCAGTTTTATTCCACAATTAACTTTTTAAAAGATTATCTTCAGGTCTTTCAGTTTGTGTTTTCTTTCTGGTATCCAATACAAATCTGATGGGATCAGGACTCAAGACATCAGTATAGTATCTCTATTTAGCTCCCCCAAATCAAAATAGATTKGTGTAAGCATCTCGGCATAGAAATYTTGCATGAATTACGAGGTATAAACAGGAATTACAGACCTTTTAAGAGCACAACAAACACAGGATGAACATATTTCTACCTTGTATGTGTTTTGGTATCATAGAAGAAATGTTTCCTTACAATTATATCTTTTAGGAGAGATTCAGCAAGTCTCCTCTGCCCATTGATCTCTTCAGACTGACAGATTTTGCTGTGAGTGGGTGAGGTTTGTGACATGCGTTGCTTTCTGTATTCACTTGTTTAACCCTGGGAACTCRTCTTAAAACCTCGCGGAGATTCAAGCTGTGTAACCCCGATGACCACAGACACGGGGATTTGGTGATCCAGACCCAAGCACCTTGGACCTAGCTTTTAAAAGGTACCGTTTAAATGCCTGGTTGCTGTGAAGAGGGGCATGCACCTGCGAGTACACCAAAGGTACAGGTACAAAGGCCTTCCCAAATGCCACGGGCTCTTTTTTTTAGGTAACACATTCTGCAGTTTTACTGGCATCAATTTGAAATTGAAAACAAAACCTTTTTTTTTCATTAACAGTCTGCAATATCTTTTTAAGATAAATATTCTTTGGAGCGTGTTGATCAAATCAGGCATTCACTACAGTTCTTTAAGAACAAAACCATTTTTTAACCTGATACTTCAAGGTAGTCTTGATAACCCCTAATCCTCAAATGTGGCATAATCTTTTCTTGTTTTGTAAATTGCCTTTAAGAAAGTAACCTAGGCATGACTTTGATGTGAACTTGTCCTTTATTTACTACAGCTTTGGAAAACCTTTGAAACACTGATCTCACCAATAGAACAGCAATGTATAATTCATACTGTGGTGCGTGCTACTGGAGGAGCGGCCGTTGCCACCGCCGCTCAGTGCAGCAGGATTCAGTAGCCTAAAGAGCCGCAGGCGGCCACTTCGTGTGAACGAGGGAGGGAGACTTGGTGCATGCTTGGGAAGCAAACMTCCTCTTACACAGTCAGTCCCATATGTATTATATATGCCTGCTTCCTGCAGGTCTGAATCTCTGCACTTTCGATCCACAGCAACTCAGCTTTCAGTAACACAGCATCCTGGGAGATATTTTTAAATACAAATTCACACAGATACATGTCAAAATAGATAATTATATAAATACAAGCGGCAGCGTCTCAGCCGCTCCTCACGCTGATGCAGCCGCTCTCGCTCCGTGAACTGCYACATTTCAGATGAATGTGGGACCCAGCGCGGCGAAGAGCGGGCGCAGCGCGGCACACATCTGGCACACAGGCGCATCTGGGCGCGTGGAGCCAGATGTACTCGCCCGAGTCGGAAGTTGTCAAATCCCCGCTACCCTCCGGGCTGTGTTCGCCTGAGTCATGARCAGTGATACCGTGTCTGCGCCCTGCACGGCTGCTGGATGCTGCAGCCCTGCATGGGTTCCAAAAGGCCGCGGGGACAGGGCTTTGGGCGGCTTCCACGCTCACATCCGTCRGCACTGGAAGCTCAGGCTGAGTATCTGCTGCGGAGAGGGACTTGCTGACGGACTGCGCTGGCCGCCAGCTCACACAGCGCGGCGTGCCGAAGAGCCTCTCTATAATGACCTGGTGTTGCATTTGTTCCTAATTTTAAAATAATTGCGTAAAACTGTGATTTGAGTGCCAAGGGCTCTGTTGCAGAATGAGGAGTATTCCACACATGTTTGACACTAAAAATGAACACAAACAACATTATAATTGGGCAAAGTCTATTTTGAGAATGTCAGAAAGAATCTCAAGAGTCTGCTGGGCCAGTGCCCAGTGTCATCCTTTGGTATAATGACTCTATTCAGTCATTTACATCCAAGATCACAACATTTTCCTTAACTGCAGCACAAAAGACAGGCAGCTCTTTTTCTCATTCTCTTTTCCCCACATTTGGTAATAATATTGCTTGTTAAGATCTACTCTTCCCTTGCCTTTACTTGTCTTCTGCTCTCATCTCTTTATTCAGATACAGAGAAAAGTGAAACCAAATTGCAAACCTAAATACCAGTGTGAAAGTCTAGACCAAAAGTCATTCATATCTATTTTACTGTCAGAGAATAAAAAATGTAGATAAAAAATGAAAAAAAAAGAGAAGAGAGTAAGAAAAAGAAAAGAAACTGCTTGTCCATCAGCAAAATTGTCTATTAAACAAGACAGCATTGCTATTTGCATTTTCATTTGTGTTGTAATAAATGGCAGCTTAATGACTTTGAAAATCAGTTTTCCATCCAGAATGGATGATTCTGGAGGTTTTCTTGTAGAATTCCTATTTAGCACCTCAGACCATCAGATCATTTAATCCAGAGTCTCCCATGTTTATGAAGGATTATTTTTTATCATCAGGATTGTGAAACAGTGAAGAGAGTAATCCAGAGAGGCTACGTAATCTCCATCCTTGGAGATATTCAAAACTTTCCTGGATGAGAACCTGAGTGACCAGTCCTGCTTCAAATGGAGGTTGGACTGAGCAGCCTCTGAAGGTGCTTTCAACCCAAATTATGCTGAGGTTTGCATTTATAAGAAGGAGGATAAAAAGACAGAGCCCTTTTGCATCATATGGCTGTGAAACATGAGAAAAACACAATGTTCTCTTTTCTATGAGTCTTTGGAAGTCCTGGTGAATACACCAGTGATAAATACATTTTTTTTCATGAAGCTGAGTGAGATGGTCATTTAAGTCTTGAAATGGGATTGCAGATCCCTTGGATGTGTGGGTGTTGCTGGTGGGCTCAGGTCTGAGAAATGGATCCCTCTGGATGCTGGGAAATGTTAGAACCTCTCTTTAGGTCCTTGAGAGCTTGGTGTGCTTTGCAGGTTGTTGCTTAACTTGAGCTAGTGCAAATGTCCAGATTTCATCCCTACAGCAGAATAAACCCCAATCTTATTTTGGTCACAATAAATTACAAGAATTAACATTTACATTAGTGTTTACATGAACCTTTTGAATACTTCTCTATTTCCAGATAYCCTTCTTCTAACGTTTCTATTTTCTTCTTATTACCATTTCCTTTTCAGTGTTTTTACTGCCTAATTGTGTTGTCTGAGTATGGAGTTGTTTGAATTGCCTAAGTAATAGTAATTCCTGTTGGTCAATTTGGTTTTTTTTTGATCATAGATACAAATGTGTATGAATAGTGAGCTGGATAGTTTATTCAGTGATATGTGTCTTTAGTTATTTATTTACTTTGCTCTGTGATGTAARTTAAGGAAATAATGAAGATTTTAAATAAAGGGAACTTACCAAGAACAGATCCAGCTGCTAAGTAAGGGTATTGGACAACCTGAGTCACCGCAGTGACCCATCAAGGTCTACCAGCTAGCACGGCACACTCCAAGATTGGATTTGACAGAGATGTTAGGTCAAGCTAAGTGTTGCTAGCAGAGAAAATGATACATTGTTATGATCGCAAATTTGGAAGACTAGTAAATGAAGAGCTAACTTACCAACTGAAGGGCCCGCCAGGAAACAAAAAGTTCTTCACCAATCAAGTCAACTGACCCATTTCTTCCCAGTGATAAATATGGTGCAAAGTGGGCTGTATAGTGCTCCAGTGCTTTGTGTGGACCCGTCACCTAATGTCACACAGTGAAGGCATCTGCGTGTCATGGCACAGCCAGGGTGCCCTTACAGGCGTACTCTGCTTCACGGGGCACCAGCCTCTCCATCCGGACAAGCCTTTCTTTACGCTCTTTCAGAAGCTGCTCTCCCAGCAAGCAGCCCCTTGCTGCAGGAACCGGAGGAGTGGAAAGTGTGTGCTCAATTACATTAGCAGGATAAATCATTTATGCACCTCGAATCGTATTTGCTGCATGATTTAAGGGCATCATCACTGCAGGCAGTGCTGTCACTCCTTGTTAGTTGTTACTTCCTTGTTATTAATTCTAATTCTTGTTGCCTCTCAACTGTCCAAGTTCAGCAAGAGAAGTGCTTGGCTTTTTTGTACTTTGTTGCTATGTAATGTGATATAAAACAACTTTGGAGCGTCTCCCTGAGCGCGTGCCACCAAAACTAGGCCAGAAATCCCTTGTGCTGCAGCTGCTGATCATTAAATCACGGACCTGTTCAAGAAGCCCCGTAGGCATACACCAAACTGCACGAGAACCTGTATGAAAGTGTTCGTTTGATGAGTAAGAAACCTCCTGGAAYATGGAATATGTGCATCCTGCTCACACTGGGGACTGAAAATACATTTCTGTTTCAAGAGAATCACAGAAAAAGTTAGAAAAGGGGTTACATACATATATTTGTATAAACACTGAGAGCAAGCAAGTGAGCTGGTATTAGTTTATTASAGCTGATTAGAAAGTTTTGGTAGAAGTGAGAATTCTAAAAAAGAAAAATTGCAGGGAGGAGAAAAATAAAAAAAATTTAAATGTTTGCTATTTTCAGGCTAAGCTTTCTGCAGACAAAGCAGTCGCTATTTTTCTCAAATATTTATTTTATGTTGTATTTTTAGAATAAATGGGGAAAAATAATTGTGGACATCATGTTTTCAATTTCAGACAGTGTAATTTTAGGCATACTATTTATGTGGTTCTTGTTTGTACTTCAGTCAGCGTGTTTTTCTGGAGATGCCAACTCCAGGAATAAGCAAAATGGTGGAATTAAAAGAGAAAAAATGCCAAAATCTCTAATGAGATCTGGCTCTGTGTTAATTAGGAACCTTTTTTAAGATTCAAAATATTTATTAAGGTTCTGGGATGTTTTCACTGGACTTCAATGCTTGAGTACAGAAATCAAAGTTTTGGGAGGGGAGYATTTCACTCTTACTCAACAATGGCTCATAGTTATTCTGAATATTAAAAATCCTAAATGTTCTACTTCCTTTTTTAAGGAATGGATTTTTAACAGCCCTGAAATAATAATAACAAAAAGAGATCCCGCGGTATTTTATGGAAAGGCCGCAAAACGGAGCGGGCGCGCTGCTGCCYGTGGGCATTGCGCTCGTCAGGGTCATTTGAACACTAGAGAGCGTGAAGCCCTTGTGCGGGGCGGGCGCGCAAGTGCCGCACGGGCAGCCGTGCGTTCTGTGCCTGAGGAGCYGGCGGCTGTACGGGTGCGTCTTGGGGATGTTTTGTCCCTGCCCTGTTCCTCAGTACTGCCCTGGGCTCTGGGAGCCGCGCCGTGGGGCTGGGTGTGAAGCGGTGCAGCAGGGCATGGGGCTACCTCCCCGCTCCGGCACTGCCACCACCACGACTTGGCCGCTTGCTCCAGTGGGAAGCAGATTTTATGGGCAACGAGAAGAGCAGGGCAGGTTTTCCTGGAATTCAAAGAGTTGAGCAAAAGCAACACGACTCGGAGCGCTTTCTGCCACCGAGCGGCATCGATCGGCGCATGCTGCAAGCCGAGCGATAGTGGGAAGGCGGTTTGTTTTCCTGCACATCAAAGCGAGGTGGTGAGGGAGATCTCCCTGAAAGCGGGGCTGGCGCCGCGGTCGCCTCCCTGTGCCCCAGGCCACCAGCAGACCCGCGGCGTGCGCCCCRCTGCTGCTCCATGGCGCGAGGTGCCCGGCTCTCCGCGGGCCGTGTGCCTCGCACGGCCCAGGTGTGAGGGCAGAGCCGCAGTCCAACGTGGGGATATCCTTGCGTGCCTTCCCCTCTACACGGGCTGCTGGCAGCCAGGAAGGGAGGAAGATGGTGGCTCTGGCCACCAGCCCAGCCTTTCTCCCCTTTTCCTTCTGCTGCCTGGAGCTKCGACACACACTCGTAGGGACCCCCCTCACCAACCTCCAGCAAAAATCCCCGTTGGGCCCAGCACACATGGACACGGGACCACATTGCTGACATGAGCTGGGTGTGGGAATCCGTGTGATCACCACAACGTGCATCAGCTGGGGGGTCTTCCCTGCCTCCCTGCTAACGTTTGGCACCTGATGCTGCCTATAAGACTCGGGCGGATGGAGGGCTCCCCTTTCCCCTGTGCAGGGTCCCTGCGGGAGGAGGCTGCCTCATCTCCTTGGYGTGCTGCTGTGTGGAGGTAGCGGGCAGAGGTGCCCCGCTCCGCAAGAGCTGCTCCGTCCTGGGTGTCCTGCGCCGCTCCCGTCCTCCCTCAACATGCAGGAAGCAAAGGTATGGGAATGCTCCTCTAGTCACACTCTGAAGGACRTGTTCACTAATGCATTGACTACAGCGAGGAGGACAGCACTAGGAGCACTCCTCTAATGCTTTTGAAAAGATATTTTTTTTATATAATAGAAAGCGCAAATATATTCTAAAGAGCTTTAGCATAGTCTTGGCCTAAAAACCTTTATATAAAGAACTGYGTATCATCATAATAGTCATTCTAGGAGAGTGGTTCAGAATCCGTATGCTTTATTTCAGAAAGCAGGACCCTGAATATTGTACAGACTGAGAAGTGTTATTTTGTTCCCCAAATGTGAGTCAAAAGGAGGTGCTACTCAGATAAACCTTGCTGAGGACAGGTGCTGGTTTGTTTTGACTATATAAACATTTCAGTTGAAAGCAGATAAGGTTTTATTTTAATTATATATATGCTTTTGGTTTTCTGGGCTCTGCTGAACGTAGGCAGAAATGAACCTGCTGTGTTCTAGTGCTARGATGATGTTCTAGGTAGTAGGGCTGACTGATTTCAAGTCTAATGTCTGTGTTCAATCCCTATTTGTTGTTGGTGCTAGCTGCCAGTGTTGGCCGTGCTGCTGTCAGTGAATGACATGGTGATGCCCTCCATTGGAGAGGCTGTAGCACAATGAACGAGAAGGAAATAGGAAAAAGGAAGTTTGCCAATAGGTGGAGGGAAAAGGGTAAAACTRCATCCYTGTGAAGCAACAGAAATGTGGAGAAAAGGGARAAGTAGAGTACTGCTCMYGAGGCCCTTTTAAAGGAGCGGGCGCTAGCTCTGTTGAAAGTGCTTGCAACTCCTCACGAGGCAAACACCCTTTTCTTAGGTTCTTGCTTGYGCTCTTGCTGTGTGTGAGGTCTCAGCCCAACCTTGTATTGGGGATGGGGACTGAAGCGCATGGGGTGCTGCAGGCACCTGCAAGGTGGGGATAAGGGGAAGGGYAAGAGGAGCGCTGGGATCCGTGGCTACCTGGGATTCTGAGCAAGGACAGCTGTGAAAAGTGACAAAAGGTGGAAGTGCTACAAGCAGTGTAGCACTAGTGAGGGAGAAGCTCAGCAAAGCTTTAAAAACAYGCAGGGCCCTAGAGTGTTTAGCAGGTTCCTAACAGGGGTTGGCATCTCTGTATTGCTGATTCACAAAGTGCTTTTTCCTTTGGAGGTCTACAAGGGCCTTGCACACCTTGGTGCCAAAGTTGCTGAGCTGGCTGGCTCTGGAATGCCATTAAAAGCAAATGTGTCTAAAGTTCGACTTCTTAAGCACAAATATCAAAGCAAGGGGGGGGAAAAAAAAGACTTGGAAGGATGGGGAGGAGGGAGGGAGGGAAGAGTCAATTGCTTTTGCAGAAACTGCAGTTTCTTTCAAAAAAACCTGTCATTGACATCGTTCTCCTGAAAACATTTTGTCATGCACATGAGTGTATCTGTTTAAGGAGATCAATCTTGAGCAGGAGTCACACTAACAATCCTCACGTGACAGACATTTTCAGATGGTGTTCTCATCAATCACACTGATAATGAGGTGGCAAATTGCTGTCTTATAGCAAAACTAGAAAGACAACTACCTCGGTAGGTGTCAATGAATATGTCAAAGGGTTGTCCCTGGGGGAGCCTGAGGAGGTTCTCAGAAACCTTTTTGTGAAGCATGAATGCAGAATACTTTATTGATCACTAAAGAATTTGCACTGACATGCTATTTCCCCATGACATGTGAACCACCAATTTCYTAGCTCATGGTGAGTCCCTATTTGGTGAATGCTGTTTGGAAGCTTTCTTTCACCTCAAGATAGTATTAAAACAAGAATTCTTAGTATATCTAAGTCCTTCATCTCCTAAAAAACAACCTATGAAAGTTTTACAAGTCAGAAGCATGCAGAATGCCTGGAAATGTTTAATGTCCAGCAATCCTTGGGATTGCTTGGTTGCAATCTTTGGGCTTAAGCTTGGTTGCTTTATTCTGAGCAAAAGTGAGTTGTGCACCTACTGCTTCTGATTGCTCTTGGCTCAAATGTAAGCCCAACTTTGTGATTTTTCTGAATATTTAAAATAAAAATGTATTCAGAGTACTTCTAAAATCACCTCAATAGTCTTCAATATTGCCACTTTTAGTAGGGGGGAAAAAATGCTATGGACAGATAAAATCTGTTTAAATCATGCCTGAAAAATAGTTGGGTAAAACATTTAATGGAAAAGTTGGTACAAAAATAGGCTCTGCAAGGTTTTATGTTGAAAAGGCCATTTTTCAATAAACTTCTTGGTGCAAGCCTTTCAGTTTGATTTTTGGTTTACACAGTGCTTAATGCAAGAAGATGGTTTCCAGCCTTCAGATTAGTAATGCGGAAGACTAACTGGAATAACATTTTCCTAGTATCTTCTAGGGCTTGTACGTCAGATCAATTGCATTGAGGCAATAATTGCAAAAATAAAACATAATTGCAAATGAAAATAGCACAATTCCAGAGAACATCTGTGGGACTTGGGTCATCTTGGCACCATTTATGCCTGTTCACTGGCACATTTTGTCTGAAATATAATCAGATATCAGGCCAGTTTCACTTGCATCTTCTATCAGGAGAAGGTTGTGGAAGTCCAGGATAACTGTCCAGAAGACTGTTTGAGAGGATGTCCAAAGGTCAGATTGTCCTAGCACCTCRGGCATTGTTTCCGTCTGAGCTCATTCCTGATTCTGACCATGGCTAGTTCTTGGGACATTCAATGATCCCATGGGAAGGGACCAGAGCAGAGCGCCAGCTGAATGACATCTTACTATAGCATGTGTGATTGGGTCATATCTGTATTCAGGATCTTGGATCTTCATCTTCCARTTTATACAACTGGCACTAGAGACAYGACCCAGAGCAAACATGGTTGCCTCTTAACTGGACTTCCCTTGGTTTGAGTTTCAATCACATCTGGGCCTCGGTGCCTATTCCTTCAGCTGCTTCCCTGAAAGCTTGAGAGCAATGAAGGAGCCCAGCTGAGGTAGCGAGGGCTGTTTTCAAAGGCAAGGGACCCTCGGAGCTTAAATAATCACTACAAGAGCGTTTGGGGCAMGTACCTTGGCAGACAGAGCAGTCCTCCATATATTTACACCCTGTCTGAGATATCAGCACAACTGGAATAGGCCTGTTGGGGATTTAGGTTTTTTGTACTTTCATGGGTGCAGAAACCCACTCCTTGTTTCACAAACATCATGTAACAGTTTGGGGTTTTTCTTCAGCCAAGGGTGAATACAGCAGGCTCTGGCTTCTGYACTTTGTCAGTGCCTGCTCAAAGGCTGAGTCTCTTTGCTATAAATCTAGATCCCTATGGTTTGGCCTATGAGCGAGTTGCCTTCCAATTTCCTTTGGAAGCTGTGTATATAGTCTGCTCCAAGCAGATGAACTGGTTTTAATACAAATGTTGTGCTGTGTACCAGTCTCCTTTCCYTAAAGGCTGGGATGCCTGGGAGGCAGTGAGCAGGCATTGAGGGGACTGCTGTTCTCAGCTGCTGCTAAAGCCCCTCCGAATTCTCAGTCATATTGTCCCAGTCTGAAGATATGTTAGCATTTTGATGCACTATAAGCAGTGAAAATCCACAGCTGCTCTTTGTACCCTGAAATTAGTTGCTGCTCAGAAGGCTCTTCTGGAGGATTAGGGGAGCCTGTCTTGCCACCCACTCGCTCTGTCACTTCCCAACCGCTGATGTGTCCTTTTGACTGCCAGAGATGCTGTAGAAGCACATGTACATCCCTGGAGCAGACTGCAARCATGCGTTCTAGAAGTATGCCAGAAGATATCTACTTCATAGGTCAAACAGAAAGAATCTGTCTTTATTGACAGGGCTCAGGGGAGCGCGTGGAGCGCTGTTGGTTTCTCTCCACACCCACTTGCCATGGGATGGTGGCCAAATCATTTTAAGCAAGAGCGAAGACTGCATGATTCAAGCAACAGGGTCAAAAGTCTTGGGTCTACAGGAAAAATGCATTGGTTTAAAATGCAGACAGTTTTTTAAATCTATGTTATTAAGGTTTAGCTGAATAATTAGAGTAGATTAATATCACTTCTAATTTACTTTAAACCTAAGCTATTTCAAGACAATTAATAGCTGCTCTTTTTAGGATAAAATTAATATATCCCCAGAAGAATTTGCAGTGAATTATCTAAATCAATTAAATTCATTTCCTCGGTCAAACTAGTGCAACTTTACCATGGAAGTAAGGCCTTAAAGGGGTTTAAGATAAATATCTCACTTAAGTGGTTAAGCTGGAGCCCAAATGCTGTTGAAGTTGGAGGAGAAGAGTCGGCCATGCACTGAAGTGTTCCTGGAATGGGGATTGCTTCTGCTCTCAGGAGCAAGCCTGCACCTCAGTGGAGCAGCCTTAGGAGCCTGGCACATGACAGATCCCAACAGATTCCAGCTGCTTTGGTGTTAACTGGGATGAGTCACTTGTGCCTGTGCAGCAACAGCCTCGTGGAGCCCAGGAGCTCCCGCGGTACCTGTAGACGCTCCGGTGTAGCGACGTGCTGAGCTTCCCGGGCAYGCCGGTGTTGTGCTGTCGGCACCCAACCTGCTGCCCTGTTCCCCGTGGGGAGACGGGTGCTGTTTTGCAGTCACGATTCAGCTGGCCCTGCGGGTTCCTCCAAATGCACCGTGCCCTGATGGAGTTGTGCTCCGATATCTGTYGTTCAGGTTTTCCTCTCTCTGAGCCCTGAGCGTGGGAGCAGCGTTCACCGCTGTGTAGCTCAGCCCCGTCTTTCTCTGCTCAGCCCCTGCCTGCTGGCTCTGCGAGCCTCTTGCTGGTGGGGTGCTGTTTGCCCCGCTCAGGCTGGTGTTGGGCACGGTGCTTCCCATGCAGGTCCCTTGGCACACGCTGTCTGCCCGGCCCCTGCGCCTGCGGGAGCGGAGCACATGGTGCAGGCTGCTGCCGTGGCACCCGTGGAACATTGAGGCAGGTCTAACTGGCCGTGCTCCAGCTCCTCGGGACTTCTCTGAGTGTTCATTGGCGGGAATATACGTGAGCTTTAAGAGAATGCTGAAAATAGGTGCAGGCTGTGACATCTGAACTGATGAACGCGGGGTTTCTTGCACCAAAAAGATGCTTCTCAGCCTTATGGCTGTCTAACTGGGGTATGGGAAGGTCAAAGAAATTGTCTGAATTGCAGCTCAGTGAGATGTAGCTTAAGAGCAATGTACTAGTTCCTTCCCAAATTATACAGGAAACTAAACTGATAAAATAGAGCAAGACAACACTTGAGGAAAAAGTAACAATGTGCAAATTATTTACCCAGCTCCAACTAACACAAATAATCCATTACTTTTTTTTAAACAAGTACAAAATATACTCTACTAAACTTTGTAGAAAAGCTCCCTGCTAATGAAACAAAACATTTAATGACTCAGTCAAAGGAGTGGAGCTATGAAAGTGAATCTGTAGCACATATGTTTAGGTAACTCCTTGGGAGTGGACAAGTAACTTCATTTTATGTAATGGAATTGGCAACTGGAAGAGCAACTGCCAGTGAAGTGGCTTTCACTCTGTCTTTCTGGGGGGAAGAGGAAAGCAAATTAAATGTGGTTCTGTTGTCCCTTGCACTCAGTTTATAGTGGAGCAAGTCCACAGATTTAATGTGCACTTATACAAGAGAGAACATAGTTAGGCCCACTCATTCTGCCTTTAAAAATGATTTCTTTCATTAGGACTAGATGCTGATAACAGCACACTGGATGAGTTAGGGATTTTTTATAGTGTGGGTGAAAAGCTAAGTATGTAGCAACATATATGTCTGAATAACTATAGCTAAACCCCTTCTTCAGCGTGCAAACTGATTGCAGAGCTGCAGAAGAGGGCAGGTTTGCAAAAGAGCAGCACGCTGTAAAGGCATGTAACTTCATTAGCATTAGTGGCTGATAAATAAGTTGGGAAAGAAATATCAGAACTCTAACTGCACCCCGGATAAGTCAGAATATCCATAGCTTATATCTGATTTCTTGCAGAAGAAATTGCGTTGCAGCTGAAGGAATCTCTATCTCCACATAAAGATTCCTCAAACTGTAAAATATATATATATATAAAAAAATAAAATGCCAGGTCTCTTTAAATCCTAAGCACAGATTTAGATTCCTTTGTCAAATATCTATGTGTCTATTACTCTAAGTCTTTGCCCATCTACAGAGATGGGCAACAAAACAAATCAATTCTCTGTCAAGTCTAATTGCCTGCAAAGAATCAAAACAGTGCAATAAATTAGGAGCTGACAGGAACTGGCATAAATTTATTCTATAATTCTTCTAGAATTATAAAACTTCTAGAACTTCTATAAAGCTTCTAGAACTTCTAGACCTCAGTTTCCTCACCTGTTTAACTGCAAACTGCTTACTTGTAGTTGAGGGAAGCTGCAGGAGTTTTCACTGATAGTGAAATACAGCTGACTTTTGTTCTGGAAATGAGTTGGCCATTCCGTGCTTTCTTCATCCTACTTTAGTGCTGATGTATGTCAACTGTTATTGCCACTAATTTGTTATAATAAATATGTTTACTTTGGAGGAATCACGAGAAGCTGTTATCTCTCCCACCAGCAAGAGCCAGTCAGTGTATTTCCTATGTAGCTTTTCCAGCTTGGGTTATGCTGAGCATGGGAGGAATCCAAGTATTCCCACTTAAAGGTATCTTGCGTAAAATTATTGATGGAGAGCAAGTGAGCTTTTAAGTGTACAAGGAAGTAATCTGATACTGTGTCTTTCAACTTGCTTGGCTCTTGTGGCAAAGAACAAGAGCTTGCAGATGGTGTTGGTGCTCTTCCTCCCTCAGACTGCTAATATGTCAAAATGAGTTTTAGAAAAGAACTAAAGAAAACCATAGGGTGAACACAAGCAATAGAATGGGTTAGAAACCTAAATACAAATGTGGGGAATTTAGAGGTAATGGGGGGAAAACTTGTCTTATAATTTCAGAGGATTTTTCTCATGGGAAAAGTAACACTTTGCTTTAATACAAGATAATAAATAGTTTCACGCACAACCCACTCACCGTTTGATGTAATGATGTTATCTGTTTTTCGGGCTTTTTTTTTTCTGTTCAGGGCATAAAATAATTATTGCGGAGGGCTGTTTCATCTCTGCAGAGCACAAAAGTCCTCTCTTGCTAATTGCCACATCAAATGACCAGAGGACCCCAGTGGCAGCCTTCAAATGCCTGTGAAAAGGTTGGAGCCCTCGCTAAGGGCCGGGCCCTTGTGTGCGAGTGATTTCCCCCTGCAGATTGGGTTACTTGGGTGCGGGATTAGTTCTGCGCCGCTGCGGGTCGGCTGAGGCAGCTGCAGCCCGAGCAGAGCGGTGCCAGCAGCGCCTCGCTCGTGCCCGGGCTGCACGAGGATGGCAGCGAAGCGCTGCTGCTCCGCTCGCGGTCACGCTCCGGTGGTGTGAGCGCCAGGGCCGCGCGGCGCTCGCTCGAGCGCGGGATGGCGGGATAAGGGCTGTCAGTCTCGGCGTGTTCAAAGAGGGCCCCTTGGTGACCGCCGGGCTGAAGCGGCACGGTCCATGTCCTCGCTGAAGCAGCGTGCCCGGGAGTGGGGAAGTCACCGCCTGCCTTTGTGCTGAGAGCCATTCATGTTTTCTCCCATAGCTGGTGCCCAATTACCAGTGCTATGATTTTTTTTCCTGCTCTTAGGAAGCCATAAGAGTTTAGCCACCACTTATCCAATGAGGGTCATGACCTGATGTATTTAGGCTTTGCAAATATAAGCAACAGTTTCCTTATCAGTGTCAGCAGGACTCTTTAACACTTAGCAGGCAGAAAGATAAATGTACTTGGCAGATACAATTTGATCCATTGCTAAGCCTTCCATTTTACCAATGACCCATGGCGCTCTGCCATTCAAGGGTATGTTAACAGCTATAACCGTATACCCTTCAGCACCAGCTCGGGAACTGGCCAACTCTGCTTCCAGGAAAGGCTCATGTATGGCAGTAGATAAACTTAATCTACAACAGAGTTTTGTATAACTCACCATGCAATCCTTTATGCATTGGAAAATCAGTGATGATTCAGTGATGATTCAATGATGATTTGCCTGTACTTGTTCTGTGTTGGCCCAGTTTTAGTAGAATTCCTCCTGACTTGCACCAGGATGAGACCCTGGCTCTGCCTCTGTCCAGAGCCACTTGCAGCAGGAAGCCAAAGCCCGCTGACTTTCATGTCCCATTAGAAATAACGCTTTGTACTTCTCGACTTGCTTTGATTAACCGGCCAACTTAAACATTGCTTAAATGTGTCCACCTGAAAAACTCTGCCTCTCTTTCCTCTTTCAGATCCCTTCCCAGACCTACATCAGCCACAATGCCTACGAGAGCTGGGACAGTGCTGTAATGGCCTCGCTGAAGAACCTGGAGCTCTAAGCTGTATTTTCAGCTACAAAGCGACACTGGTATACACTTCTATGCAGATGAGCACACATAATAGCTAAAATCTAATATGTGAATATCTTTTTTAATATTTTAATTGTCTCAGTTATCTCTAGCCTCTAAATAATGTTTATTTTTTAGTTCTTTTGAGTATATTATTACCCCAGCACTAACGCCTGTTTCTAAGCTTATTTAGCATTAATATGTAATAGCTGAAATTCACTTTCTTTTGTGTTATGAAGGAACACAAAAGCAGGCTTTTAATCAGCACAGTCATCCAGATCACCCAAGATTATTTTAAAAATCGTAACAGCATTTTATAGTGGCATATGAGCTTAAACTTACAGCAAAGTGTGCCAAAAAGGTTTATTTACTTTAAACTCTTTAAAATGCTTAAGACACTGATCCCTCCAACAGGTATTGAAAGAAATATTCTTAGAAGAGTCATATTTAATAGGAACTCATTTAGAGATGGACTGAAGATGCAGCATGAGATCTAGAGGAGAATCTCTTTTAAGTCGAATAGGGGAACTCAGGTGTAAACCCCTGTGAACATCCTATAATAAAATGATCAAGAGAGGCTGGAGCTTTCTGCTATCTTGAAAGCTTGTCTTGATTGACTAGAGGTTTAGAAGTTTGAGATGTCCAATTACTGCCTCTTCAACAGCAGCTTGAGAAACCATTGATCACAGAATGAAACTTCCAGAGGATATTTTGAAGTCTAAATGTAAAAAACTAATATTCAGTTCTTAGTAAAGCACAGAGGCATTGACTAGCCAGATTCCCTGTTTGCTTTGAAAATCTGTACCTGATTTCCCGTATTTGTTCCCAGTGTACTTTCTTTGAGGCTCCCATACAGCTTTTAGTAAGCTTAAATTGCATGGATGGTTGCATAGGGAGAATAACGAAAGGCGCTTTTCTATCAGCTCCTTTTTTGAGACGTTTGGCAAGGAGGCTGTGTCTTGGCCCATAGGCCATATATTAAGGCAGCTCTCACTGTATGAGAGCCACCCGGTTCAGAGGCCACCAGCGAGGGTCTCTTCCCACTGAGCAGCGGCACCGGAGGACACAGTACGACGGGTGACAGGTTTAGAGCCCCAAGAGCCGCACAGAGATTTGCAAGCAAGGCAGAGTTCAAGTATTCAAGCAATAGCACGGATTTCATAGGCCTCCTAAAACACTTTTCTGCATTCCCGTGTGGTATTGACTCCTAATGTGAACAGATGTGATGAAACCCTCTTGTTCACCATGCTCTGAGACATAAAGCAACACTGGCAAATGCGAGAGCCAGACCTTGCGCTGACTATGAAGACTTTACACCTTATTTTTTTTATTTAATTGAAAGTGATTGAAGTAGGTTTTGTCTATTTTTATCATATGGGCAATTTTACGGCCACTTCAAACATCTATCAAAACAGTATCCTTGAACAGGTTGTAATAGTTTCTCTTAAAGCCTGAATGCTAGTTGACTAATACAAAAGGATAACTTATTTTAGTAAAATCAGAAACAACGTAGCGCTTCCATAGAATGCTAACCAAAGTGAAAAGATGTCTAATTCTTAATTTAGTTTTGTATGAAAATGGCTTAGACGAAATTAATGGTTGAGTAGCTGCCCCAGCTCATCATATATGCAGCTGCATGGTGATGGCAGCATGTTGGTTATCACTAAAGCAGAGTCAACCTTCCTGTTTAAACACATATCCACACATGTGGAGGATTGCTTGGCCTTTAGCCCCAGGCCTGGACCTTGGAGATGAACATGCTCCTTAATAGGTCAMACATCCCATCYCTTCTCCCATTGTGCAGTCAAAACWTCAGATAAAGAAAAACTACTAGGTCATTTTAACACTCTGTTAACACRGAAATGCTAGTTTGATGCATTTAGGATTATGTGTGTATCTGTGCAGTATCAGTACTATAAATTTAAGGTAGAGACTGCAAGAGGTCTTATGTCTTTGAGTGGACAAGATGAMAGAGGCAGGGGAAGAAGTTTTCACTTCATGTGTGTGCAGCAACCTCACTTTAGGCAGACAACGCTATAGTCCTCATCAAGCGCCGTTTATCTCCCCTTCTCCCTCTAAAGTGATCTCCTAAACACTGCACAGTCTTGGAGCTTTGGAGGGAGAGCAGGATCCCGTTGTCCAGACGAGCTCATGCCTTGTTAGGCTGGTATGAGCTTTGCAAGCATGGCCATGCTGCTGCCTGGGTGGACTTCCAGGTTCAAGTGTGGTTAGTCTAGTCCCACATTACAGGATTGCTATGGCTCAGCTAAACTTTGAATTTGGTTTCCTTAGAGTTCATAACCTTTGGAAGCACTTTAAAGTTGTCTGTTTCAGTGGTAGCTATGTGGAACTTAAGGCAGATGATATATTTTAAACTATCATGTTTATCTAGGGTWGAGATGCTCAGGAGAATAAGGAATTCCTTTTTGTTTTTTTAATGATGTGTTAGGGCATGGAGTTTCCTGGACATTTAGCAAAGGGATGTCAGGGTGGAACAGCTGCACTTATTAAACCAGCAGTGAAATCCAACTCCTTTTCATCTCCTCAGCTATACAGCCCTTTGTGAAATTACTCCACAGGGCAACGTGTGAATAACTGCTAACTAATGTATGATCAGGCCCATTTCAAGGTGATACCAATGGGACTGCCCACATAGTGCTAACATAGGTGACGGAGCCAGCACTGAGGCAAAACGGGTGTCATAAATTGATTCAGGTTAAATGGCTTGATTCCTAGCTAATTATTTATTCCTAGCTAATTATTTTATAGCTGATTGACATTCAGCACATGTGAGAAGTGCAAACCTTGTACACAAGGTGCCATGAGGTAGCTGTAAACACAAGGTCTTTGATGTGACAAATGGTACATAGGGGAGCCCTGTACAGGCAGCTTGCTTGTAGGGCTACTGCCAAAATAAAAAACAAATTAAGCCGTAATAGCTGTTTGGATCCTGCCTGGAAAAGTCTGACATATTAAAGAAGCTAATGTACTGACCCTACCTTTCTCTAGCAGTTCTTTGTCCCTACTCTAGTTACAGTTCAGATGATGTTTACAGAAAGTATAAAGAGAAATCACCCTGTAATTTATGTCAGGATAAAACTAAGGCCCTTGTGGGAACAGATATTGTAATCAAATATCACTTTGTAATTTAAAAGAAAGATTAGAAATCTTCAAGCATCTTGTAAAAACAAGAATACAGCTAAAATAACACAACACRTTTACAAATACCCTCTGCTATCCTTCAAAATCAGGCAGGGTGCCTGAAGTGATAGGACGTGCAACCAGGGTGGAGATGGGAGGACTGATTAAAATAGTTGATTTTAATGGGGTTTTAAATCAACAACCAAGAGGGCTTGATTTAAAAGCCTGACTGTGGTCTTTGGTATTTCTTCATTGTTTTCCTGTTAAAAGCTCTGTTTCTTCAGTGACTGACAAACTCCCTCCTTTCCACTTAGCAGAAAGTTTCCCTGTGTTTCTTCATACTGATTTCAGAGTTTGCCTTGCCTAGTGTGCATTACTCATGCATTACTCAGATCCATCAAGCTGCATTTACATGAGAATTGAAAATAAATTGAAAATACAAAATAGTAATTTACTAAAATTAAGCTACTCTAAATACATATAAGGGCAAAAGATGGTTTTAATCAGAAGGGGTATGGATAGATTTCTTAAAGGAATATGAGCTGTTGTAGGTATTAAACCTAACAGCCTCTGATCAGAATTTGAGATTTATTAGGTATTATCTCTCATAGTCTGCCTCTGTTCATATGTTGGAAGGCAAAGACAAACATCCTTCTCTCTTYGAGCCAGGGGAATTTCTGAAGTCACAGCAAAATACCCAGTGTGATAACCTTACCAAATAGGAAGAGGTGCAGAAGTTTAATAGCACAACAAGCTCTGGCAGATGAAACCTGACAAAAAAATACCAAAAATCACACTGTTGGTCACAGGTTATAGGGTCTGTCTGGGGTTTTGAGAAGACTGGGGTCCATTCAGGTTTCTTTTCTTTATCAAAGGTCAGGGATGATGTAGCCTTTTTTTCTCCCTCCTGCCCCAGCCTGGAACGGGTTCAAGGTGGTTGGGTTATGTGGTTTAGGATATCTGTAGGAGCAAGCAACTGTTTTAAGAAATTCCAGTTGTAAAGCGGTTGAGAAACTTCAGTTAGCAGAGATTTTGGAAAGTCAGCCAGGCACTTTTTTTCTAGGATCACCCAAGTTCCAAACCCAAGCCGATTCCTGCTCTTCGGGGCAGACGTTTCCCTCCTGGAAATCTTAGGGCTGGTTTCCTCCATCCCATATACAAGTTTCACACCAGCTTGGTTATGCTGGGCACTAAGAGGCAGAGAGATAACAATTGCGTGCTAAATTGTCAGTCACAGTCAGCACTCATTCATCTGCACTCTATCCTTCAGAAAAGTTATTGCCACAATGAGAAAAGATATCCAAGCTATTTAGAGGAATGAATCTCTATTTTGTATCTGGTTTCCCAAGTCAAAATCCTATAATACTTCCAAATTGATAATTTTACCAAATTAGAAGCAGTGGAAAAAATATCCAACAAAAGTTGCCTGCATATAAATTATTTAAAAAAAATTAAAGATCTGTCTATTTAGAATTATTTTTTTCTTGCCTCAATTTATTCCCAGTGGAGGATGAAGTGAGAAAAAGAGAAACGTGCTTGTTGTAAAACAGTAAAAATGTGTGAGAAACTAAACATATCCCCCTTGAAAGCATTGCCTTCCAAACAAACAAAAAAGCAAACATGAAAGTAAGATGGAAAGTATAAAAAAACTCCCTTTGCTTCTGATTTCAACTTTCTCATTAGTTATCTGGAAAATCTACTCTGAATGATATTTCAGAGAGAAGGATAGCAGTTCTGAAACTCTTTGTTCAAATCACTTAAAATATTTTTGAATTGGTAAATCACGTTACATAAATAAGCAACTGCACTTCAAAATAAGTTCACTCCTAGCTTTGCCTGTGGATAAATATTTCAGAAGTTCTTGCGTTCATGTACTTCATTAAATTTAACTTTCTGGGTACCTAGATGGGTAATGGTATCAATGCTGAGAGTCAGTTAATCCAGATCACACCCAATTGCCAGGTTAAATGCTAGCTATGGTAAGGATGCTCTATGGAATGCCCAGTTGTGTTATTGCTAAGTACGTGACAACGCGGTTTCTTTCTGTATGGAGTGTCACACTGTTCAGGCCACTGACCTTACCTGTGCTGGTGTGGAATTTTGCTCTCTYGTGTTTGACGAAGTCACAATATTCTGTGTCTGAGAACTGTTAGTCAGAAATACATGTATTTGTTCATGACTTTGGTTGTGCAGTGCACCACGTCCGTGTCACTCATCAATGTATTTTGTGGGGGAAAAAATTGTAATAATGCTGTAAGTTTTGTTTTTTAAGACATCATCCTCTCATCATTTTTGCTTCTTTTAAAGACAGTCTCCTCAGTCAGGGAAAAAAAAAAAAGGTTGTCTGGCAATCACAAAAAATGCTACTTGCTATTCTGTGGCTTGTTGGCCACCAAATCTAACAACAATGCTTGAACCAGAAAAGCAAGCTCTGAAAATGAGTAAATTAATGTTTAATACAGACTCGGTGGTAATTTTATTGCAAAGTGAATATTCATTTTGAAAGGTGTCTCAATAGGAAACAGATTTCATTATTTTTGGAGTAGAGTTTGTGGGGTGAGATAGTTGCTTTCTGTTATTAACCTGTCACTAGGCCCATTTTCTCCTAAGATGTCCTTTATCAAGGGCACAGTATTTTCAAACACAGCATTCTCTCCTGATTTTTCAAGTACAATCATATAGTAAATAGGAAACCATGCATTTTCCAATGAAAAAAATCTTCAATGAAAAATTTTCAATGAAAAAAGYAACTAGTCATCTAGGTTGCACATACTGCTGTGCTAACAGTTGGTGATGTGTAGGGAGGATGGGTTTGCATGTGTTTTTATTCTAAGCAAGCAGCAGCTGAAGCAACTGTCCTGCTCCTGTCCGGGTCCTCCTGCCGTCCCTCTCAAAGCTTCTCGAGGACTTCCCCGGGTGCTTGGCAGTGTCCTGGGGAAGGCTGGTTTGGGCCAACACRTTGCCAGCGCGCACAGGGCTCTGCTTTTTGGTGGCAAATGTAGATGCTTTTATTCTTGCCTCTTGACTTCTGAGCTTTCACAAATGTTTRTTTCTAAGCTCTTCAAACACCTGGTCTTGAAACTCAGTTTTCAGAAGTCACACGAGCCCAGTTTCTTCTGAGATTCAGCGCCCAGAAGAGAAACCTCCCKTCATGAAAAAGTGAGTTTGATAACCATCATGCTGTCTGTCCTCTCTTCACAGCAGAACAACAGAAAATTAAGCTGAGCCTTCCCCCCACTGCATTTCAAGGTGAAACCTTGCAAGCTTCCTCAGCAGGCACAGCAGATGTTCCTTGAAGCCAAATTTCCAAAGCCCAGTTCTCAAGGTAGGAAAGTCAGGCCTCTCTTCACAAATACCATGTCTTCATTTGCTCAAGTACAAATCATTCTGCATTTCTAAAAAGGGTAGAATTGGTTGCTCAGACACCTGCTAAACACTGGGCTAAAATCTCTGAGTATTTGCATGTGGGCCACCAAGCAGCCTGCCAAAAACCTCAGCAGATTGGATCTACATAGCTATAAATGTTTGTCCTGTTGCCTTCCCACTGTGCCGCCTTCCCTCTTTTACATTATTACATCTAGAGTAAAAAATTGCTGATGCCTAATAGTTATTTAAAGGTTGGCAATAGCACAGGGTAGCTCCAAGAATGTTATATAACTTATAGAGTGTCTATTAAAGGAGAGACTTTGCCACTTTAAAAAAAAAAGCAGGGAAGGGGGGGAAGCCTGTGAGATTCCCACCATCTGGATGGAGTCTTTTTTCTTCCCAGATGAATTAGTTGTCAGGGGAGGAATTATTTTAGGCATCAAGTAACCCCTGATTGTGAGTGACAGACGAACACAAGAGCAGATGCGAGGCTGCCGCTGCCTCCCCATTATGCGGGAGGGAGCCCCATGCGTGTCCTACTTACTGTGTCCGCTCACGCGGGTTATTAAAAGAGTAACTGGAGGTGGGTCAGAGCYGGGAGAGGGCTCATACCCCTTGCAACAGATGCTCTTTCACGAGGGAGAAAGCAAACACGGGATACTTCTGGGGATACTGGAGGAGGAAGGGTCCTTGCTGCCTTACAGCAAGTCACTAGCTCAGGTTTGACCAATGACTAATTCACTCAAAAACAATTAGTTTGATGAACTTTTTWAATTTCTGTGGAAGTCAGACCCTAAGTTCTGGGGTAACACCTTTCCTTGTAATAGCTTCCCATGCAGACCAGCGCCTCAGTAAACCCATTTAAAAACAGAATAACTGGTGATATTTTGAATGCGTTCTAAGAAAAAACAAGTCCTTTTCCACCACATCCTATGTGAGCTTCTGGAAAGCCTTTCATTTCCATAAATATGGATATGTGTAAATCTGTTGTTCCTGCAGATGCTACAGACCTTTTATGTGAATCTTTAACAGCGCCTCCTTAGCCAATTTATACATAGAGAAGTACACAAGCTGCATTCAGGTCTATAGCCCAAAGGACGTTGTTATAGCAGGACCGCATGAAATACTATCTACAGTGTTTTGTGCCATTCTTCTGCTCTCTTGCTCCTCTAAGTCTCTTCCAAAGTTTCTGAATGTTATTAGCGTGTCTGGATTAGTCTTGTGCYTGAAGCAGGGCTTGGTTTGGGGGACCCGAGGAAGCCTGAGCTGGTCTGTGCCCCAGAGACCAAAGTGGAGTGTCCGTCTGGGAAACCTCTTGCCGCCCAAGAGGAGAACAGGGTCTGTGTTGAACAAACACTGCAAGCCCCAGCCCCGCSGTCCTCAAGGCTGATGCAAAGAGAGCGGGGGGTTAAAATAAACGGGGATATGACATAAATCTGTGCTAAGCGCTGCCGCGATCTGCTGCTTTTCCCTCCGGGGAGCGCGAGGCAGGGCCGGCGGGCTGCGCCCGGTGGAAACGAGGGCAGCRCAGTGCCATCGTGCGGCAAGCGGGGCGGCGAGGAGCCCGGCGGGAGCCCCCGAGCTGCAGACCTCGGGGCCAGGCGGCGCCCTCTCTGCTCGGCCGCCGGAGCCTGAGAGCTGCTGTTGGACGGGCAGAATCGCCCGCTGAAAAAGGCCGGTTTTGGCGATGCAATGAACAGCAGCACGGTCCAGGTCACAGACAGACGTGCTGGTGTCTGATGCCCCGTGCGCTTCCCTGGCTCTCACCAGGGGCTGGTGCCCACCCTCTGGTGGCTGAGCACCCAAGGGTGCTGCCGCAGTGCAGTGCCTGGAGTGGGGAGCAGCAAGGTGCTACCCGTGCCTGGCTCCCATGCCTGAGCGCGACGGCGATACTGCYCAAAACAGACCTTGGTCAGCACAGCAGCTCTGGCAAAATGTTTCCAAGGCTGGGCTAAGACTACTGCAATCAGCAGGGTTTTTTGTCTTTGGCCTAAATGGAACAAGACTTCAACCTAGGGCACATGCACCTCTAGCACTACCCAGCATTTTCTGTCCGTTCAGTGTATTTTTTCCCTTAAATCATGTGCCCTGTTTACCACGGCAGCTGGTAGCAATAATATAATAAAAGTCTGATAATTGTATTAGGAGCCATGGACTGTCTGGTACAGTATCTCCAAATGAGTGATAAATACTCAGAAGTTACTCCATTAATTTGTTCTATTTTATCGCTGTGGAGATAAGAAGTTGTACAGATTTTGTTGCTAGAATTTGATTTTGAATACCCAGAAGGAAGAAACTCAACTTCTTGAGATTGATCAACTCTTTTGAAAATTAGAAAATGGTAAGGAGAAGGATGAGTTTTGGGGAGCATTTTCAAAGATTTTACATAATTTTTCTTAGGAATTGTCTAAATTGGTCTTCAGGTTAATGTACTGATGGTCATGCTTAATTGCTGGCTCCTAGCCAAAGGTCTTAGACCTACAGGTTTTCACATCTTTAGATAAAGTATGTTAATCATCTTAAGCAGTAAATGTAACTATTTGTCATAAATGTAAGGGCTAAAGCATTCTGGGCACTGCCAAGAGGAAAGAATAAACCACAGGTAACTCCTGGGCAACCTAGAGTAACCTTTTTGCCATTCAGGCTCAGGTCTTGAATGTAACACCATATAGGGTGTTGTGACAGATGTAAACCTTTAAATTTTAAAACAACACATGTTTTAATGGCATGTTTTTAGGGCAGTCTATCTTTTCTTGACGGGTTTAATGGATAAATCTTCCTTTCTCCCATTACTGCTGAAGAGTCCAGCAGCTCCTGTATTGATCTGTGAAAGTCATCTCCAAGGTGTCTCAGATTAGGGCATCTCGGAAGTGAAGTCTGCAAAATCATTTAGAAAATGAAGATGAAAACCTCTTTCTTTTTGTTCTTGTCATTTTTATTATATTAAAAAAAGGCAAAGTTACACCTCTGCCATCTATACCTTTTTATTATTATTATACTCTACAGAGGAAAAAAAGGAATGAACAAAGTCGCTCAAGCAAATAAGCTGCTTATATGATGTATTTTCCTACAATAGGCTTTTGCYGAGCATCATTCTTTGATGCGTGAACGTAGCCCACGGAAAGCATCAGGCTGTGATTACGCAGCACGGTAGCACGTTGAACCCTACTGCTTCGAGACCAGAGCTGCGACGGGCGCTATCAAACCTCCCGGTCAATCGGGCTGTCTATATAAAGAATAAGGTCTTGAATTATCAGATTTTGGCAATGTGTGTCGAAGTTTCCTAGCACCTACYGTGGCGAGAGTGCTCAGACTAGCACAATCACGTGCAAGTCAGTCCCTGGTGCTGCTTTCCCCACACGCTCCTGCCTGGTGGCCCTGGATGGAGTTCTTGGCCATAGGAAGTACAGTGGCCCTACTCCTGGCCAAAACCAGACCRGGCCTCGTGAGCTGGCCGGGCTCACAGGGTGGATAAGACACGCGGTGCAGACGAGAGCTGGGGAGAATGCTGGGCTAAGACTGAGCCTGCTGCCTGCAGGTCTGTATTCACCAGGAGTGTCCCAAGCACGTGGAAGTGTGTGTAAGGGTAAGGAGCAAATGGGCTGGTTTAAGCTGGGTTCCTGGGAAAGGTAGCACTGTGCRATTTGATGGATGCAGTAACTGATGTGATAATCTATTGCATAAAAATGTGCTTGTGTACTTTTAAAAGTGGACCCTACTTCTTATATGATGCAATGTTGACAAATATTTCCGGCAAAAATGATTCATACCTAAGCTATTCTTGCCCTTGGTTCTTTAATGTGTGTTGAATGTGTCTTGTAAGATTCAGCCATAAAAAAAGTATATAAGAAGCTCTCAGGCTAACTAATTTTGATTAATCCAATCCAATACAGTTACCTTTTTTTTTCCTGTGAGAAATACAACAGTAAATCGCAGGTGATTAAGCAGGAAAACTAAACCATACTTTGTCTTAAGTACTTCCTTGCTAGCTAAAATAAAGAGATGCTTTTCTGTTCATTGAGGGGAATAAAGTCATATACACTGAGACACAGAGCTTAGCTGATAGCACACCGGACTGCCGCTATTCTAAAATACCATAAATGAATCATTATTTTATTATTTCTGATCTCTTCTTTGAAAATATACCTCAGGCCTTAAAACACAACAGAGGAATTTATTCCAGGCCTTGACAACACCGACGCTAAGGAAGAACTGGCCATGCTGTCACGGGAGGAATTGACGCTAGACTGTAAATATAGCAGGTACGTGAATATTATCTACACACGTAAGTCAAAGCAGAGATTTAAAAAAAGCATTTTAGTCACTTTTAGGTCATAATTGTCCAGCAGGTGGTGTTATGAGTCACAAAAAATGGAAGTTTCTCAAGAAAAGTGAAGTGACCTGAGTGTGGCTAGGGGTTYTTCAGAGTTTGGGGGAAAAAGGAGGAGAATTGGTTGAGTTTTAAAGTGTAGAACTGGTTGTCTAATGTTCAAGATGTAGTTACACAGACCCAATGTGCTAAATTAATAGTAAACTAGAGTGAGACAGTGAAAGAAATCCCTAGTCTGTGATTTCCTCTTCCTGTGGGACTGAGGATCTGCACAAAATCCTACACAGGCTGTGAACAGCATATTGGTCATCTCTGGACTGTTTAGCCTGGCTTTTATTTCTAGAAATGAGCTTGAGTGAAATACTCAAATTCAGGATAATTCAAACCTAAGACTGATAATTTCTAAGAAATACTATTTTCTGCAAATAAAGTACCATATTGCCGATTGCAATGGGATTTTCGCCTTCTTAAGATACAGGGTATAGGGAGATGGGTGAGATAAGAGAAAGGGCACACGGGTTTCCTTTGCAAGCAAAAAGAGACTTCAGGCTGCTGTAACCTGCTCTGGGAAACTAACACTCCGTGGGACCCCATCCTGATGGCTACAGTTGCCGGATCACATCGCACTTTGGCCACAATCCCATTTTATAGCTCTAACAGCCATTCGCCAGGTCCTTTGCTGTCTCACAGAAGCAGAAGCATTGCATTTCACTGCTGGGTCAAGGAAGTGCGAAGATGCTGAGCATCAGTAGCAAGGGCAGGGGGAGAACCATTCTCACGGTAGCAGCAGTGCATTTCCATGCAGAAATTGTGTGTTAGAGTGGTGACTAGGTGAATGGAAGACCTGGCTTCAAATTCCTCCCCTCTCTGAGGGGTGCCCTAACCTCCTCTGTACTTCATTCTGTGTGCTCTTTTTCCACTGCCCCAGCCCTGTTCAGTACTGAGGAAAAACAAGCAAACAACAACCAAACCAAAACAGAACTGCTAGGCCAGGGGAAGAACATTTGCTAAGTGGCTTACATTGGTAAGCAGACAGAAAAGAGCATACTTCAATCTCCTTTCTCCCTTTGTGCGTGTATTTTCCATGAACCAGATGTGTAAACCACACGGRCTGTGTTGGAGGGCACGCCAGGACCCAAACCTCTCCCGTCTAGAGGAGTTCCCAAGTCGCTCTCCAGCGACAGGAGACGCAGCTTCTTTCCCTGTGAGTTTTGAATTCTCTTCTGCACGATGGCGTTCTGCTCCTGCTCAGCTGAGTTTCAGCTCTCTTTGGAAACGCATGTTGGCTTACAAAGCACAAGAGGAGGAAGGCCGGCTCAAGAGCATCAGTTAATTATAGTGGAAATATTACACCAATCAGATTTAAACACGACTATTTTTTTGAGTATAAGCCCAAAGAGCACAAAGTCACCTCAGATGTGTGGCACAAGTTCTTGTGCTTTGAGACGCCGTTGCTGCATATGTGCTGCTATAGAATTAGCAGGCTATATGATGCATATCTCACCATGTGCTGCGTGTCGCAAGACCGGAAGCAGGGTAGAAGCTACTAATAAGGAAAGCAAACAAAAAGTAGGATTTATGTAGGTAAGGAGTTCAGAGTTACACTGTTGTTGCTCTTAATCGCTTTAGTGGAAGACAAGGTGCCCATCTCCGTGCTTGCTTGGCCGTGCCCAAWGTCTCATTGCTAACCTCCTACTCATGTAAGGACGAATTCTAGCAGATAAGTCTAATAGAAAGAAATTAAAATTACTAAAAACAAAATCATTGGTTCAATAGCTATTCATCAATTATAAACTTTTAATTGTGGGGTTTATCTCCTTTTTGCCTTTCACCACCAGTTACAGACTTGATGGTTTATGATAGTTATCTTGTTTATTACTGATATGCCAGGTGAGTAATATGTGACAGGGAGCATTCCAGGAGTAACTATTTATTGGGATTAATGAGTGCAGGGCTGACAATACTTACAAGGTAGTGTATCCAAACTGCTGAAAATGATCCTGCAAAATGAGACAGTAAAGTCTCAAAAAGTAAAAGAATGCCTTGTAAATAGACATCCACACTCCTAGCTTAACTTGGTGTGCCTTTTAACCCCTTTCTCCCCACAGTTTGTGTGTGTTAACATTTTGTAAAATCAGCATCAAACCCAGTGCAATAGAATTGCCACTTTTCCTGTTTTCTCTAAAATACCACAATTAATACTTGTCCAAAAGTTTGCAAATGCTATACAGTAATGCTTTAAACAATATAGGTAGTGAAATTTTCAAAGAAGATTTATCTGGTTTGCCTTTGTGAGCTTTGCTAAGGTAAAAAAAAGTCCTTATCAGGAATATTAGCTTAAAAGGAACACAGCCAAAATCAAAACAAAAGAAAAAAGAAAAGAAAAAGAAAAAGCTCCAGTTTGGGACAAGCCTCCTAAAGAAAAGCAGCATCTATCTGACAAACCCAAAAGTGAGGGGAAAAGAGGAAAAATGTAACTTGAACTTGACTTTCAGCTTCCTCTTTCACGTATGTTCAGCTCAACAGCATGCTGGCTCTTCGGTGGGTTATGCACTGGGGTTGCATGGTAAGCTGGTGACCATTGCTGATTTGCTGTGATTCAGCTGTTGTGCTGCAGTCAGAGATGGCAGAAATCTGCCTTGGACTTTCCTCGTCCTCCTCCTATCAGCCTGTCTAGCCCGAGTCCTTGGGCCAGCGAAGAGTCCTGTTCTCCAACAACCTGTTATTTACGGAAACTAAACTCCCCTAAATCTCCATCTGACCTAATCTGGGGTTTTTTGTCATTGTTTTGATCTTTTTGTTGATTTTTTTTTTTTTTTTTTTTTTGGAACAGGAATTGTTCCTTTTCCTCTGTAAATTCACAGATAATTCTTTAGAACTAGGCAGCTGCTTCATATCTCATACACAGAATTTATAAAAAGAAACTGAGATTCTTGTGAGAGTTTAAGTTTAAATCACAACATAACTAGTGGGAACTGGGCACTTTTTTCTATAAAAAGCCCTTTTCTAGCCCTTGGAAAAGCTAGTTTTGATCTATAAGAATATTATTTGCAAAGATATGTATTCTTCAATTACAAATTTTCTTTAAAAAGATAAACTAAATGATACATAAAAAAGAAAACCATGTTCTAAGACACTTGTGGCAGGATGTTTCGTGAGAGCTTTTGAAAGGAATTGAGAAAGTGGCACCTGAGACCAAATATTCATCGGTAGCTGCGATCACAGCCCACAGTGGAAGTGTGGATGATGGGTGAGTATCTGCTCCCACCCTCTCGATTCAGGCTTTCACTTCCAGAAGCTGTCAGGGCTTCTGAAGATGTCCAGGGTGGATATACACAACGGTGTGTTCCGAGGGCGTGAGGAAGCGATGTCTTGGGGTGACACTGAAGAGGAGCRCCAACATGGCACAGTTTGTGGAATGGGCTCAAAATTTTTAGCATTTTATTCTGCAATTGTTTCACTCTCGCTTGCTCTGGGCACCTTTCTCTGCATTCTAACCAAAACTGCCAGGGATTAGGTTGAATCAACTAGCTKCTAATTTAATCCTTTTGCAGTTCACTGACCATAGCTGAACTAAGCGCTGGTCAAGTGCCATGTCACTAGTTCAATGGAATTCAGACTTTGGCACTCTGAAAAAGGCAACAGATGTGCTTTAATGATTATCTAATAACTTGTATTTTTTTTTCAGTTTGCTGTGCTAATGAAATCTAATCTCATTGACCCAGCAGATACAACCATAGCAGTGAGAACTTTAATGGCAAGACAAAGGACCTGAACAATACCACACTTTGGCAAGGGGCCAGGAATCAAAGCTCTGCAGCATGGATTGGGAGCAACAGACAGGTTGACCTCTGTTCTGCGAGCTCTTAAAAAAATCAACAGTCCAAAATGCGACTGAATGCAACGTGCCTTCAAGTGAACATCCTGAAATAGCATGACTTGGGACTAGGAAAGACCGGAGCAGAATTTCCATTAGGAATAAGTAACAATTCTGGATGGAATCCAGAACGTGCATTTTGCCCCTGACCATTTCAGCAAGGTCAGTAGAGTTGTATCAAAAGTGAATTCAGTTTATGATATCTTATAAATAACCACCAGCAGGCACCAGTGCACTGAGCACAGTTTGAAGTACTAACTTTTCTCACTTTGTGTTCAATAGAAAGACTGACTCCCACTGATTTCCTTTTGGGTTTCACTGGGAATGCGATAGTTTTTGCCAGTGTGACCCTGGTGCAAAGCTTTAAAATGCCAGAATTTGAAATCTCTGCAGCGTTGCACACCAGGCCTCTTCAAAACACTGCTCAGACTTGTCCCTTAGCTCRTGCTGTCACTCTGTGCTCCTGGAAGAAGCTTAGAGAGCTTTAGTAGAGGCAGCTCCCTGAAAGAKCTCTCGTGTGCCACATGGCAGGGTGTTTGTGATGGTTTGTTTTGTCTCAYGCTCTTGTCCTAAACCGCTGTAGAGTTGAACTATTTGCTGTTCTACCTGCCATAGTTTAGTAAAGATATAGTTGTCATTGTGTAATTATGGYTATAAAGTTACATAAGTGTATAGCTTAACAAAACAGTGGAGATAGTGAAGTATTTTTCCAGCCCTACGTGGCTGAAGTGACTTAAACTTGATGGACCTTTTGGCATTAACSAATAACAGCAACAACCTGGGAAGCAAATGAAAGCAGATATATTGGTCCTAAAGTTTGGAGGCCCTCTCTGAATCAAAAAAAAACAACACAAAAACCCCACAAAAACAAAACTCCTCTTTGAGCCTGTTGGTCTGCAGAGCTTGTGCTACATGTGTACCTGTCCCTATACCATCTTCCTAGTGATTCTTCTTATCTAGCTGTATTTTTTTTGCTTTATCCATGTTGAATCTGATCCAGCTACCTCTGTGTGAAAACTACTGTTATGCAGGCATTATGATACCCTATTTATATCACTGGTGACATTAATGGCAAATGGGACACATTAGTAAGTGTCACAAGCGACTTGTCAAATGCTGAGGCCATGACTTCTCTCTATCTCTCCAAATGACAGCAAGTAAATATTTTGAGGTAGGGGGCTTAGACAGAAGTCTTTGATCTTCTTGTGTGCCCTGCTGAAGCTCCTGGATGCTGGYGGGGAAGAGCAGACATCAGTCATGGCAATCTGCAGCTGTCAGCTGGAGCCGTGTCACCTATAATTGGCAGCAGCCTTCTTTTTTGAGTGTTGAAATTTGGCGAAGAAGCTGAAAATCGTCAYTCTGTCTTCTGCCAGCTTCAAGCGTGTGAGAGGTGTAGGTGAATTCACCTTATTGGCATCCCTGAGCCTTTTCACTGTCTGTTGGTTGTCAGAGGGGACTGACCGAAAGATCAGAGATGACCCGACTGACCAGATGTCGGTTGTTGTTTTAGCTTTAGCTTCTGTGAGTGCTATGTGCTTTTAGAGTTGCTGGAGATAAGAGGAGGAAAATGCACACGAGGGAAATGACCTGCCTTGTCAGACTAACAGTCACTCCTGCAAGAAGTTTTGTTGATGCAAAGTTAGAAACCTTTAGCCCCATCCAGCAATGCCTCTGCCTGTGGCATTTAGTGCAAGCTCTGTCACTAAAKGAAGAATTAGGAAATGTCTGGGATGGCTCCCCCAAGTGAAACTGTGCTTCTCTTTTGGTATTTCCAGGTGACAAAGCCATCTTTCCAGGTACTCTGTTTTCAGATGATGAAGGGTTTGGAGGGGGAAGCTCTTAAGACAGTTGGTGAGTGCAACCACCCCCAATAAACCCAAGTGATTCTGCTGGCYGGGGATGAATCGAGCTGCAGGTACCGCTGTGGGGTAGGGCTGGGGAGACCCAGCTCTGCCCCAGTCCCATGGGTGGCTTCCCTTTCCTGTGAAGTTTAGATAAAGCTCTTGATGGGGGATTATTCAGAATTTGCATCAAAACAGGTATGAACAGAGCCCGTCCCTCCTTTCAAAYTATCTCCACGCCGTGTGTCACGTTAGCAGCCCCTTGTTTAAGGTTCTTGTATCAGCTGGTAGGGGCAGGCAGCTCCCAACCTCTGTGCAGGAGCTAGAGCKTCCAGATCTCACTGCATTCCCCAGACTATATTTATTTGCTCAGTGTGCCTAAACTGTCAAAYAGCAATAAAACATCCTTTGCTCTAAATCGGATCCTTGAAGGTATTGTTGGCTCTCGGCGAATTGGGTTTGTTTTAACAAATTCTGTTCATGTTTTTCTGTTAATTTCTATTTTTTCTGTCAATTCTGGTTTCCCATCTCTCCATCTCTGTGGCTTTGAAGCTTATCCCTGCTAAAAAGCAGCACTTGTGTCAGAATACACTAATGTCATTTTGACACCCAAGTGCACAGCCTGGAAGCCGTTTCGCTCGGCAGAGTGATCTCCTTTGGCAACCTCGCCAGGGCCCAGTTGAGCTGCTGGTCACTCATGTGTGTTGGTCCCAGGGTTTTTGTCAGAGGTAAACCCTTGGGACTTACAACAGCTTACCCGAAACAAMCACCAGTGCAGAGAGTGCTGAACAAACGCGCTGGTCTGAGACTGTTTGCTGGGAAACAGTTTCTTGTTAGTTTTGGGCCTTTAACCCAGGGCAATCCAAGGAAATGAGCACCGATGCCAGACATGACATTGGCTCCTCTCCTTCCATTTCCCCTGCTAAAGAAACACTTCATTTACTGAATGAAGGTGATGAGGCTTGGTTTACTGCTGATCACAGCCCTAGTCTTTCTTAGCAGCACTGCTGTGCTCCTGATTGCCACTTGTCATTTTAATCACTCTCAATTTGAATCTTGTTCTAATACAAGCRTTCTGTCTTCAAGAGCGGCAGAATCACATGAAATTCTTGGGAGTCAGGTACTCTGGGTGGGAAGTTCCTTTCCAGACCTGACTGGAAGAGCCAAAACTGASAGTATTGCCACCTACCAGCTGGGGATCACAGGCCCTGTGTCTCAGTGTAAATGCTCGATATTCTTTTGGTGCAAATTAACCATCAAGAAGAGTGTTGGCTCTGTGTTTCTTCCCCATGCACTGTTTTAGGGAATATAACATCCAACAACAGCTCAGCATTTAAGCGACAGCATCTGATTTTTCAATGCAATCATGTTGTTACATCCTGTTTTTCAGGCCATTTTGATCTTTGTCTTCTGTACCGAGCTTTGGCATAGATTTCCCAAGTGACCTTAGATAATGATGTGCCGTGCATGTGCTGTTGGAAACCCGTCCACGTTTGCCCGGGGTTTTGTTTAAATTCCCGTGAAATGGAAATGTCGCTTGCTTTCTTCTAGCAGGTCTGCACTGTCGGCATGGTCAGGAGCTCTCGGGGACCGGAGGGACATGTGGGGCTGYCCTGGGAAGCAGGAGCTYRCTCCTGGTGCTGCCCCACGCTCCCTGRGGCCCCGGCTAGGCCTCGCTCTCCTTTTGCTGGTGCTGCAATGAAACTCGGATTCCTCGTTGTCTGCTGCCTGGCTTCAGACACTGAGCTCTGTGGAAAGCAAAGCTCTTACAGGCCTGACTAGAACCAGCCACCTACATTAAAATGTACGTGCTAAATAGCACCTGTAGGCAGTCTCAAATACAAATCGCATCTTGGGGATCTTGAACTGAGGACGGTGCCTRGTGATTGAAGCTAGGGCAGTGACTATGTTTGATACCGGTCTTTCCGTCTCCATGCCAAGATGTACACGGTGATGCAGCACCACCTCCTCACCTTGCAAAGAGGTGGTCAGTACCCACACGCGTTACCGTGTTCGTGCTGCGCGTCGCCACTGCAGCGATACGCGCTGTGAAGACGCGTGAAGGAATTAGCAATGCCACGTCGCCTTTCGAGCAGGGGCGCAGTGAGCAAGGCCTCGGCGAACGCTGCTGAGAAAAGGTGCTCGGTGCTAGCGTTAAATGGGGACAACGCGTTTGCACACTGAAACAAAAAGTGAGTGTAGGGGAAGCTGGAGTTGCATAACTGAATAACAAAAATAAAGGGGGGGGGGGAGGAGAAAAAAATCCTGTCTAAAGCTTCCAGACATAAATAAGAGTATGTGGAGTTCCCAAATAATCCAAATACAAAATATGTCCTGAGAATGCTAGAAGACGTGTGTTTTAAGCTTCTCAGTAACAACACATTCATGAAAGATTCCTAATAAGATAATGCTTTCTACTAGGATTAAAATCTAATTTCTTTTTTTGAATTAATTATGATTTGTAGAATCCATATGAAGGATCTTAATCTAGTTAGCCTTCATCACTGAGTTTGCATCAAGGTAAGAGTAATGCACAAAAGGGCAAAGCAACCAGAAATAAATCCTGATTCAGCTCTAGTAAACAGAGAAGTTGCTGTTAAATTAATTCTGACCCTAGAGAAGTTGTGCTTTGTGACAACAGTGCATTACGTGTCGAGATTATACTTGTTAATGTTCTTGTTAAAGCCTGACATGCAGCAGGTTAGATCCTCTTCACAGGAAGGCAGAGTGGCTGAAAGCCATGGAAATGAAGTTAAGGCTTAAAGATACCACAGAAAAGCTTTCCATTGAAACGTAAAGCTATTTGCACAATTAGGACAAAATTAGTAATAATAATTAGCGTGGCAAAGTGTTACGTTACTCGGATGGTATTAACCCAGGGCCAGGAGGGGAACAGCACTGCACAGTTGTGGTAGAACTCTCCATAAGGCATCTCCTTTCTGCGTGGATGGAGATCACTTTGCTSAGCGATTCTTGGCATTTCATGCAGCGTTACAGACATCTCAAGAGGGAAGACGGAAGATCCTTCTCTTTGAGCTGCAGGCCATCGAAATGGGAGAACAGTTGCAATGTCTCAATTCAGCACTGTCGTTACGGCAGAGTTGTTCTAAAACACGGCTTGGAGCGCCACAACGGCGGCCCCCGCGCTCGGTCTGCCTTGCCTTCGTGTGCATCGGGTCGTGGGATACTTCACTAGGAAGCGCTGGGGCGGGCACTCAGCACATCTGCAACGCAGGGCACAGGCAACGTCTTTCCCACGTGGCTGGAGGAGCTTGCRCGCCAGAAGGCGGCTAAGAAGCCCTTTCTTGAATTTTAATTGCTAACACAATTTCGGGAAGTAGGGCTGTATGTTGATAGATATGGGTGGTAGATATGCATTTATACTCGCTGCCAGCAAATTAATCCGAAACAGAGACTGTAGCCTTATCGGTGCATTCACAAGCGATGAAGTCTGTAAGGTTTTGCTTCTTTTGAACACTTTATAATGCAGCACTATCAATAACGGGTGCCAATATCTTTTGGAAATGTACTGACAAAGGGATTATTAACAGTATTGGGCATGCAGGAGTTCATCCCCAGGCTTGTTAGTTTTGACTCAGGAAGTCAGGTATCTTCCAGTGAATAAGAAAATAATATGAAAATAAGCAAGGGCTGTAAAACTGGAAAGTGTACTTAGGCTTGACTCTGGATATGGTGGCAACCAGTGATACTAGAAGAAAACACCAAGATAGTATTAAAAGTTTGTGTGAAGTAACCATACAATGTTTTCAACATTTAAAAACACCCACATAAAGCTTTTCCTTTGAAATTTGGATGAGTCCACACTTCACCTCAAAGAGTTTGAATGCCCAGCACTGGGATGTTTTAAAATAAGTGAGAGAGGAGGAGAACTCCTACAGTTTCTTTAGGTTATCTGCAGTGAAATTGSTTGCAAAGAAGAAGAATGCAAAGGTTTAACTTGAATGCTGATGACGAGGGCCTTTGTTTCTAACCAAACAAGAATATTTAGACACTGCTAATTTTCCCAAAGAGTCAAAGAGAAAAACCACTTTCAATAATTCCCCATATACCTTTCTTGCTGGGTTTCCTCTGTGACCCCCTCCTCTGCCAGGTTACACTTGTAGTGGCAATGACAAGGCTGGCATGCTTGTTTTCAGCGAGGTATTACAAAAGCCTACGTCTCATCCTAGCCTGTGGGACACGGTGAGGATTTCACCCACCCCAGGKGAGAAGGCGAGTGTCAAAAACAAGCTTCAGGAGCTGCAGAGGATTTTGCACTCGGGACACGTCCACTTGGCAGGATTTTCCATCTTTGCCTTGCCGCCGTGCATCACGGGGCCTGGTTCTCTTGGTGATAAGATATGAGTAAACTGAAGCCAGTAAAGACACTTTACTGCTTGCCTTGCAAAAACAAATTGTGCTACGTAGAGCTGCTGCATCTGTGCGAGCCAAGGGGGCTATGGAGGTAAATCCCAGYGCTGCTGAGAAGGCAGAAGGATGGAGAACGGGGCGCTGGACGCGCCGCGCGGTGAGCGGGATCCCGCAGGGAGGTGCTGAGGCCGGCTGAGACCGCRCGGGGCGGCCTCCATCCCAAAGCGGGCGCTTGTTGCGACAGCTGGCCGCGCTCAACGCCCGTCCTGGTGGACAGCAACAGTTGGGGGCCTCGGCGGTTGTCRGACCACCGGGGACCCCCACTACACCCTGTCATCACTCACCTAATGAGCTCGAGACAGGAGCAACGGCTCCTGGCGGAGCGTGGCTATGTTTAGCCGGGGCGCGGGCCCCGCGGGGCTGCGCGCRGGGGTGCCGATGACAGCCTGTCGGGATCAATTCGCACGCTAATCCCGGCGCGGGGCGGCGGCGCTGCGCGCTCCCCGGGCGGGCGGGCGCGCACGTGCGTGCCTCCCGTGCGGGTACTCACGGCCCTTTGGAGCACTGCCCCTCGGGTGGCTGTTCCCCCCTTAATTGTTTTATTAATTGCTTGTTTCTGGAGGGATAAAATCSAAGACTAAACAAGGAATGTTTAGAAATGGCACAGGTTCACTTCCGTTGCACGTGTTGTCATCCGAGAATAAACGAGTTACAGTATCTGCAAATATATAATGATTTAGGAATACAAAGTCTGGAGCCCCACAGAGCACCGAAGCACGTCCATGTCTTTGTTCGGGCTCATGGGCTCGCGGCGAGCTGCAAGGCAGCGGGTGGAGCCACGAGCATCCTCCCGGACCGTCCTCGCCAGGGCACCGCGTGGCTCCGTCGCGGGCCCGCCGAGCCGGCCAGGGCAGAGGCAGGGGCTGAGGCAGGGGCTGAGGCTGAGGCAGGGGCTGAGGCAGGCAACGCGTTTTCCTTGGCAGGGAGCGATGCTCTTTGCCTCATCAGCACCACGTTCACTTACCCGCTCCCCAAAAAACAAAGGGATATGGCAGTAAAAGTAGCAAGGGGGAAATAACTGTGTATTATTCATACCTGAGTATATTCAGCTTCAGGCTCTTGCTGAACCTCAGCGTGAGTTATTACCCGTTGAATCAAGCCTGAGGCTAGTTTAATTATGGGAACATCTTATTAAAARGGAAGGAAATGAAGAGGAAAATTAAGACAATATTCCTTGAGTACCATCTGTGTGAGTATCTGGAGCTCATTAGAGGTTTTGGAGCTCACAATTAGCTGTGTTAAATGCATCTAGGAATAMTCCTTAACTCATAAGACATTCATTAGGATTTATTTTTCAGAGCCAGGATCCCAGATGTGCAAGTGCTGATTTGGTATCTACACAGCCAAATGGGGTGGCATTTCATATTGACTTGTGCTTTACTTTGTGGACTGGATAGACTGTGCTTGGCTACACAGARGGATTTGGAAAGAAAAATTGTGGATTTGGGATCCTGCTGACACGTCATGCGTCTTCATGAACTGTGATGGCCCGGAAAGTTTAATCAAGAGAGGATCTTCCTCCTTAACTGTGTGATCACAGTAAGCGAAAGGTGGCTCGAGGCGTGGTTCGTGGTGCCGGAATCCCGCCGMGTTCAGGAACATTCCTCACAAGGGCATGCATTCGGCACAGTGCTGTGCAGCAGCTCCCCCCGCCTGGGTTTCGCGTCTCGCTCTCTGCGGGGAGCAGACCGGGGGTCAGCACGAAGCCCCGCGCGGTGCACACGGGGCCGAGCAGGGCGCGGAGGAAGGACGGCGCTGCCCAGGCGGAGCTGCCCCGGGGGAGCTGCCCCGGGGGAGCTGCCCCGGGGGAGGCGCCGCCAAGGCCCCGGGGCAGCTCGAGCGCCACCGCAGCCCCCGGCGCGGCACCGAGACAGGCAGAGGCCGCCCCCTGGTGGCAGGACGGGGACTTGGCACCGAGGGTGGCCCCGCGGCCGGTGCCCGGACCCGTGGTGATGGGGTTTGCCACTGAGGTGTTGGGCCAGGTTTTAAACGCAGTGTGCATAAATGAACTTGCACATAGACACTCTGCTAACACACMCCCAAACTGCAGGTAGAAATGAGCAACACTCACGTCAGGAGTCAAGTTTCCGTGGGGAAGCAAGGGATGTTTTTCAGAGACACGTGATGCCATTCTGCATCCAAGTTACAGATGATGAAGCAAGTGTCTGCATTGCTTGTATGACCTGCTAGAACATATGTATGTGGCATTTCACAGTCCTGTTGTGGGGACTTCTGTGTGCGCTGGGGAACAGAAGATCAAGCAGACGCAGTCGTGGAGGGGCAGCATAAGCTTTACTAGCGGTCATGATTACTTYGGTGTTGCGCAGAAAAGCTCCAGGACACAGCTGGTTACACTGCAAAGTTCATATTTGTGTTTTGGGCTTAGAACCAACTCTCCGAGCAATGCACCCCGCGAAACCACATCCTGGATGTGTGTGCAGCTGAGTGTGTGCAAACATCCCTCCTTCGCTCTCCTTCAGAGGGGATTTGCTGGGTTCGTGGGTAGGTTTTGTTCTGTGGTCAGATGCAGAATTCCTTCCAGGTTTGGTCCTCCTATAAATTTTAAATGAGCACCTCAGAACAGCATAAGCCCAGCAGCCAGGGCAGTCACAGCTTCAGACTAGGCCGAGTGGGGATTTGAAATCGAAYTTTCCTAAGGGAGACCCACAGCCTGAGAATGTGCCTGTATGCTCATCATGCGGTTGTGTCAGCCTACCCAGCAATTTTATCCTGGTCCTGAGAATTTTTTCCTAAAGAAAATTCCCAATGAAATGAAAGTTTCTGCTTCATTTGTAATTATTTTTTTTTTAAAAAAAGTTTGACTATGTTTTTTTTCCCTTGCATTATTTCCTTGAAAAATATTAATTTGTCTGTACGGCGTCGTTCACAATCTGAATGTCCTTTCAGTAAAAGGTCCTTCAGTAAAAGATGGTTGAGATTCTGCTTGTGACACTACAGAGACTAAACAAAAATCTGTCATTTTAGGGTAGCAAAAAGACATATAAGAGAGGTGAAGCATTTGGCACAGAGTTCAGCCTCTGTATGTCCGGGACAAGCCTGAGGAAGGCAGTCTGGGAGGGAGGGTGATAACGAGATACGGAAATAATGGGGTCATGAAATAATGATGCATAATAGGCAGCAGGGCTGGAGTCTGGGAGGGAAAACCTTTTTTTTTTTAGCAGTCCAGGCTTTTTGTAAAGCAGGAGCCCGAGGTGGTAGCTCTGGAAGCGCTTACGGGACAGCGCAGGCAGGACAGGCGGGGCTTTGCCTATGGAGYAGGTTTGCAGTGGGAGGCTGATATCACGGGCTGATTAAAAGTCAAAAGCGACTAGAGCTGACGCTTGGAACGTTTTCAGCCAAATGCATTTCCATCAAAGTTTGTTTTCTTAGCTGGAGTCAAACATTTCACATCAGAATAAAAAAAATTCCAGTGAAATTTCCCAGGGCAAGACTGATCAGAAAGCGCGGAAAAGATGATGAGGAGAGAGAACGCACCCACTCAGAACGAAAAACAGGCTTTTCAGTCTGGCCACACTCGCTACAGAAATTGCATAGACCTATTCTACCTCATCCCAGGACTGAATAAAAGGAGATTTTATAGTCTCATTGCACCTGCCAGGTTCCCTTTTATTTCAGCACATGGATCAGCAAGATGAGATTCTGGCAGGGATTAAAAGTGAAGACGAAGGAGGGAAAGATGTCAGAGCCCTCCCTCTTTTCTGAGAGAAAGATATCGAGGGCACTACAGTGTGGAAGGTATAGGCACTGCTGCCTACCCAGCAGAGCACTGCAGGGATTTAACATGCCCCACAGCAGCTAGTCCAGTAGATTGTATGACCAAATATACAGAAACCCATCTCTGCATTGAACGTGTTGTATATTGCTGTGCTACATATAGCTGCAAAAGCCCTTGTTTTTCAAAGAAGAAAAGGAAAACAGGAATAAACACATAGGAACGAAAAGAATAAATTATTTGAGCTTGTGTAATTCTTGTCAGACTGTGGGTTTCTCTGCTGAGCTTTCATGGCTACTCTAAAGCCCGTGTTCAGGCCCCATGGCCAGTTGTGCAGATGGAGTTTTGCATAGGCAGTACTGCGGTCATGCACTTTTTCTCCCATGCCTCGTGAGGCAGGAGAGGGGAGGGAGCTCCCGCAGTTATTTGTCATCTTCCATTTCAGAAATCAGATGTTGCCCCCAGTCGTGTGGAGGCAGAGGGTCTGCCTCCTCATCAGATGCCTCTAGGCCCAGATTCTCCAAATAGCTGGGCCTCTATCTCATCCAGATGGCTCTGAAGAAAAATGTCTGCTCATGACAGGCTGGCACGACAAAAAAAGAGCATGAAGCAGTTTGGATATTAGAGCACTGTTGCTTCCCATATTTGACTTATGAGCTTTCTTTTTGTGAAATTATCAGTGCCATAGGCTGCTCCAGGAAATGTTGAAGGAGAATTTTGCTCTTAGCAAAGACAAATTATGTGATTAGAAAAACTAGCATTTCCCAGTGAGCACTCCAAGAAAAATGCCTGGAGTACTATTTCTGTATTATGAAACTACCAAAATATGCTCCTTTTATTTAACTTTTTCACATTCTGACTATTTAAGGATTTCAGTGTTAAACTGAGGAGTTATTCACATTTTCTGATTTGAAGATTACCTTCAGCTGAACAGTTGAATAAATGCTTGCCTATCTTCTGGGATAAGTAAGGCAGGCGAAGGCAACAGATAAATCCTTTATACCTGAGAATTTCAATGGAGTTGTTGAGTGAAAGGATAGATTCTATTCCATGACAGCAGCAGCAGCAGCAGCAGCAGCAGAAGAAGAAGAAGAAGAAAAAAGTGAAGGACTGGAGTGTAAAATTGCTAACTATAAAGCTATACAATAGTAAGTCCTTTTTTTTATCAAGAATGAGCAGTTTTATAAGGCTTAAAGCTATGATACAATTATTTCCTCTTCTGCATTTGCCTCTGCCACCAACATTTTGAAGTGCTTATGTCTGCTATCTGTTCTCTAGATATCACCTGAAAGTTTCTAATTTCCATTCGTTTAGTTGGTCTGTACCATTTATTTTCAGGGCAGGATTTTGCTTTCATGTATCCAAACCAGAAACGTCAAACATGAACCAAGGACCTGGGGCCCAGTGAAACCATGCAGATTGAGAGAGACATTTCATTATAAGTCCCTGTCTTTCCAACTTGACTTGCAGGAAAGGTTTCTATTTCCCATGGCTTCTTGACACTTTGGTGCATTACTTAAACATAGCAATGTTCAGAAACTGGCTCTTACAGAAACCCCTTTCAAATACCTGCCTCATACTTACTTCTGTCTTTCCAGAACTGGCTGGAATATTCAATTCAATTAAAAGTTAGGTTTCATTCTCAGTTTGTTGTCTACCTGTTGACAAAAATAGCTGAAATAATTAAGATTGCAGGAGAAACTCTTCATTTGTAGTCTGAGACCAATGAGCTCAGGGCTGTTTTCTGTAGGTGAACCCATCATTTAGGCTGGAGTCCTTTGCAAAAGCAAGATCACCAGCACGCATTTCAGGGATTTTCTAAATTACTATTTTATTGCAATCTCACTTGAAACTTGTTAAGGTAGGGATAGAATCCTGCTAAGTATTGTATGTAAATAAAAAGACAGTCTTTTTCCCAAACAACCTTCCAGTGGAGTAAAAGAAAGAGCAAAACAGACAATGCAAAAGGTCAGAATGTACTTGTCAAATAACAAGGACAAACTTATGTAAAGCCTAACAACAGCTTAGCTTCCTTGCTAAAAGCCTCGATGTGCAGGATCATCCTAGAGGAGAGGCTGCCTGTGGAATCTCCCCCCAAGACTGAGGAATAGTCACGGAAAAAAAGAAAGGGGAAAAAATGAATAGGATAATTCTATTCACAGGTGTGAAGGACATCCCTATAAACTGCAGCAAGTCCAGGAAAAAATGGTGCACTGAGGAATAGGCAATGGTGTCCCTTCAAAGACAAAGAGTTGGTTGGAACTGGCCTGCATAAGAGGGAGAATAAGGACACCACAGGAGTGACATGAGCTGCATCTATATCCAGGTGTGTGGTTTGCCAAGGATTTTAGAACAGATAAGGCAGACAGGACAGCAGCTGCCAAGACTAGAGCTGGCCAAAGTATACTTAAACATTATTAAGTTTTTGTTAAACTGAGTGTTTAAAACAGAAGAAAAACGGAAATCAGGAAAAAAATTTCTTTTGTCAATGTTTTCACAACGTCATCAATCAGCACTTTCATTAAACTTCCTCACGAGACTGTTGAGACTGTGACATTCCAGCATATGCATGGAGCGTTCATCCCATGACGGGAGACGTCAAGGCGAGGAGCCAGCCCGGGCAGTGCGGCTGCCAATGATCCGCCTGGCGCTCTGCGGGGCCGTAACCCCATGTGTTGGACGGGCACTGGGGAGAACACGCTCCAAGTGTAACACAGTTAGTTAAGGGCTTCTGGTTTCTAAGCTGGGTTCAGGTCATGAGCTTTTGGATACCATCAAGTGCCCAAGACAAAAATTATGCCCAAACTGCAGGTTTCAGTRGTGGAAAATACATTGCTGTTGGGCATGAGGGCAGAGAAAAGACAACAGGGGAGATACCAGGTAGGACACCACTCTTGGGAATGAGTTTTCTTACAGAGGGATTATAAAGTGGGTTGAAAAATAGGGGATTCATTACTGCTGTATTTCAGCCTTTGTGAAGCGCAATAACTCGGAGGCATTTCTGGTGACTATACACATTTAAATGCATAAATTTGGTTAGGGAGGAAGAAAGGAAGAAAAAAACAGGGAGGGAAGACGGGTTGAGAACAGGCTTTGTGAGAATTCCCTTGACATCCGCACCAGGCGGGAGGGAGAGCAGCCAGGAGAGGGCAGAATCATAAAGGCTACGGGAGGAGCAGGGCTGGGGAGACGGGGACGGGCAGAGCGCAGCGCGAGGGCGCCGGGGAAGGGCCTCTGCCCCCAGGCTTGGCCCGGGAGGGGTTTGAGAGCGCCCGGGCGGGGGCGGCCCGGGGCAGGGCCGGGCGGGGGCGGCCCGGGGCAGGGCCGGGCGGGCGCGGCGCCCGCGGGCTCGGGGCTCGGCGCGGGGCGCGCACCCCGTCCCCGTCCCGGTCCCAGCAGCGCGGGGCCCGGGCGCGGCGGCGGCGGCGGCGGCGCGCTCCGTTCCCTGGCCCCTCTGAAACAGGATGCAATTGAAGGCAAGAATGTTCCCTCAGAGGTAAATAAAGACAAAACGGATGGGATGTTATGTTCTATTAGCACTAATCACATCCTTTCCTGATTGTTGAGTTTTCTGAACACCAGATTCCTGGCAGGGCTGCTCCTGCTCTCTCCCTTTCATTTTTCTTTTCTTCCGTTTTTTTTTTGGCTCCATGAGATTGAGAATCTGTGATATTTATTTTACACCCTTCAGGTAGAAATGCACTTTAAGCGTTATACATCCTTAGTATCTTGAAGGCAGTCTGAATTTGCACGAAAACTATTGCATAGACTTCATTGGTCCTTTCTTTAACTGAATAATTTACTTTCGTCATAAATGCATGCAGCTGAAATGCTGCCCATTTCACTGGCACGACTGTAGCTTGATGTACTGTTGTCTTTAATTCAGCAGAGGTCCCACTTGACATCAAAACAGAAGGTGCACATAGACCTTACCTTCCTTCAAAACTGTCATTGAGTTTTATCTCTATTTGCTAATGAGATCTAGTATTTAAAAATACAGAGAGTGTACATGAAAAGTCCTTTTTAAATTTACGGTTTCAGGTAGAGGATACCAGTGGAAAACAGATTCCTTTGCCTGCCTGGCCGGAGAGTGAGATGTCTCCTTTAATTGTATAGGCAGCGTTTCCTCAGTGCTGCTGTTGCGTGCTGCTACAACTATTTATTACAGCACAGTCATTGAAAGGAGATTTCTCCTACCTAGTCAGTAACTTTCAGAAAATATTTGCAGGTTTGAGTGTCTTTTTGGCCTCCCTCAGTGTTTCTGAGGAGGGTTTTGAAGGGCTGAGTTAAGTACGAGCTGGGCAGGCCAAGGCCTTGTGGCAAATCTGTCTCTGGGATGTGAGCACCCCCTGAAACGGGAGAACTCTCCTTTCTCAATGATGTTAGCTTTATGCGAAAGGTTACTTACGCATAGCCTGTCCATATAGCAGCTTGAAAATGCACCAGATGTTTAAATGAGAGGGATTAACACACAACAACACGGAAGTGGACTGAAATTCTGCAAAGACAACGGGTCTACGTGCTTGTTTTATGCAGCTAGACCCAAAACTCTGCGTGCTGCGTTACAAGTTTGTTTTCATAGCCAGTAGATGGGGCTTGACACCTCTTGGCAATATTCATTCAATTCATTAAAGCGTGTGGAGCCTTCTTATTTGAAACGGAGAAGTAAATGCCCTTCCGCTGCCTTGCCTTCCCTTCTCCAAATTCTGTTTTATTTGATATTTTGCCTTTTTTTTTTTTTTTTTTTTCTGTTGTGGAATAGGAAAGAAATGAAAAAAAACCCCCTTCAGATACTATTGCAGTGTGGAAAAAGAATAGGGAAACTCATCAATGCAAATTGCCTCTTCTAAGTTGTTCTGGACTTTGTCTTGGTTCAGTTTTCTCAGAGATTCAACAAAGTCTTACACGTGTGTGAAACTGAGGGCAAAAGTAGTTAGTACGGGACGAAAGGAAGCCCTGGTGAATAAGGAGTTAAACAAGATTTTACAAACTTTACGGAATCTTGACCTCAATTCACTTAATTTCTTTCTGATAAACAGTAGATGGCACAGGAATGTTTCTGTCCTGTGAACATAGAAATGCAGTTCTTAGTCCTTAGATTTTAAACAGATCCCAATCAGGAAGCATGGGGGCTGTCTGTATCATTTTCCTTCTCTCAAGAAGACTTAACAAAATTTGATCTTCAACCAAAGAATTCACTCTTTCTCCTTCCAAAAGTAGGAGGACATCATACAGCCTCACTCACCTTAATGTTACAAGTATGGCAAACTGCTTATTTTCAGCATTAGAGGGATTTTTTTCCCGTTGGGCAGATAATTTTTGCAGTGCCCTGGGTACATAAACCCCTGTTTCACAAGGGAGTGACTTAGAAGTGATTTGGCCCCCTGGACAGCAAAAGATCAATTCCAATCTGTGTGGGAAAGCAATTGCAGCTGGGATGTGGCCAAGCAATTGCAATTTGGGATGTGTGTCAGTCCTAAGACCCGGCTGTGATCTTCCCATCCAGGTGCCCTTCTCCCCTGAAATGTCTGCAAATGGCCTCAGGGTGAGGGGAACAACTCCATGTGGCCGGTAAATCCTTAGCAAACAGGCCTGTGGAGTGTTCTGCAGGTAAAACCAAAACCAGCTCATGAGAAATAATCATACATCTGAGAAAAACTCACACAAACAAAGGTTTAGAATCTGAAAATGATTAAGAAAGTGGTCCCCCTTCAGGACATGATTTTGCACGTTTTCCTACGAACACCACAGGTCTATATTCTTCTGGGCTACCCCTTTTCCAGCTGCCAGACCACAGACCTTCATCTTGAATAACTTGGTTCACACTGTTTTGAATTAACGCCAGATGCAAAAATCCTCAACAAAACATACATAAGGAATTGTGAGAACTGGAGGGTATTGTGGGAAGCTGAGAGCTAAAATGGAAACTGTATTTCATCTTTAACTGGAGCAAATGCCGTTGCAATTACAGTAATAGCGACAGAAACAGAGCTGAACTAGAAAAACGACAGATGACGGGCAGTAGGAGGGGGTGTCCGCGTTCAGGATGAGTCACAGGGAGTGCAGATAAAATGCAGTGAAATAGTTTGGCCAGGACAGCGTGAACAGAGCGGAGCAGAGATAAAGTCAAGTGATTCTTTGAAGGTGGTCTGATCTTTAAATACGCTGCAGATCAGAGGGGCTGCGAGGGGAGCGGGGCCTGCCTGGGTAGGCGGTGGCTAGCTGTTCCCAACCTTCCCGCGGGGCGAGGAAGCGGAGGAGTCGGAGTCGTGCTCCTCCAGGCGCTGCCGCCCTGGCCCCCCTGCCGAGGACAGGCGCTCTCGCCCGCCTGAGTCAGCAGCAGGGACCGCACGGCGCGACACAGGGGCGACCTCACTGCGGGGCACCCGCTTTATTGGACCGGAGCGATGCATTTAAAACACTGCCAAATGGGCGTCTGYAAGCGAGAATGAAACAGGAGGAAGAAATTCCAGCTGCTACCAAAACTCATTCTATTGACCTTAGAGAGCGTGCCCAGCACCTGGCTACAGCCAGGTATTCAGGGGAAGTGAGTCCTGCCCTTAGACAGGCCACAGATGTGCTCTATAATGGGAAATAGTAATAATTAATGAGGATTAGGTGTGTGGAAATGTGCTTGCAAAGTCTTTTCAGACTCCAAAATGACTGGGACACATAGAAATCTGTGTTGTCTCAAACTCTGCCTCTCCCAAATAATGATGCCCACATGCAATATTTTGCCTTTCCATCGACCCTCCTGAGCCACCATGGCTATTCCTGATACAGGTCTCTGCTTTATTTGCGAGCAGCTCTGCTCTTTCTCGTGCCTCATCCTTCACATTTGGAAAACTCATTTCGGACCTAGCCTTTACCACTTTTGGAACTCCAAAGAGCTATTTTCTGACTTGATAAAAACATGAGAATGTCAGTGATACAGGCAAATACGCAGAAATACATGTTCTAAAATAGATCAATAATAAATGGATGTGTCTAATTGCTTAACCACGTAGCTTCAGTGACATGGGATCGTGCCCTTGCTTAGAAACCACATTATCCCGCTGCTGTCTTTGCCATTTGTCTACCTTTCACCATCCAGTCCATTTTCCCTCGCTCGCCTACTCTGTGCTGTTACATATCTTTTGATCTGGTGATGGCAGATTGTATGTTCTCTGGCAATGACCATGTTAGTTATTTTCTGAAGTAGTTAACACATCTCTGGCTCTGTAATAATAGTAAACATTGAGTATTTTCTGATACAGAGGAATGTTACAACATGGTCTATTAGCAGGTGATTAGAAGAGCAGAAATAAACCTTGAACACGAAGCTGTAGTTCCCGGCTCGGATGACACTCAACCTATTAATAGATACAGAGTAGGCAGAAGTAGATGAGGAACCAAACATTAAGGAAAATAGTTTCCTCGGGCATTACCAGGCAATGACAAGTTTATCTCGCTAGTATTTAGTTTTTGATATTGCGGAGCAGAAAGTATGTGAAGGGTTCCTGGACCTGGGCATGAGACTTTCTCTCCCGCTTGGTGAAGGGGACCGGAGCTGTGGAAAGACTGAATATTTGTAGGTGAACAAATGTCTGAACAGAATGTGCAGCGTCCGAGTTTCCAAGGAAGTGAGTGAAATTAATGGCATCCTTCCTGATATTTTTAGAAATTTGCTAACAGCTTACTCTTGAGCACCAAATGATGAGTACAGTGGAAATGAACCTAATGGGAGAAACGCCAGCAATCAAAGCTGACGCTAAGACTGGTGCCATTGAAATGGCCATGACTGGTGCCACTTTTTAAAGGATTTTACATTTTTGGATGAATTTATTGAAAGTATGGCATACTGAAGTGAGAGCAAGTGATTTTTTTTTTACTGGCTTGATTCAAATCACAGAATTGCTTAAAACATTGGCTGTGAGCACTGGTTATCTCCATGAGCTCTTTAACAAGGAAGACGAAACCTGCTTGCTGTGCCTAGCTCTGGGAGGTACACGCTGTTGCACACCCAAACAGCTGCTCACTGAAAAGGGGAGCAAGAATTCAGTCGTGCCCTGTTGTCTCACATTTGGACCATGACACATTGTCCAGCTTAACAAAGCTCTTTCTTTGGTGACAGCCACTCCAGGACTACAAGAAGTCCTGCATTGACTTTGATGGATCCAGGCTCTCCAGCTGTGCTAGCACTGGAGGAGGCAGACGAGGCAATGGCCTGCAGCTGGGCAGAGTGCATTTCAGGGCCAGCTCCTGCACGCCACCTTTCTGCTTGCTGCTGCAGACAAGTGCTTCCTTTCGGTGGGGTCCCTCCCTGGCCTCCTGCTGATGAGAGGCGCCTGCATGTCAGCTGGGACGGTCCAGCAGGCTGAATGGGAGGTAAGTCATTTTAAAACTAGTTTCTTTTGGTTTCTGTGTGGTTATTCAGGGTTTGCTGTACTCATAGGGGACAAAGAATATGCAGTGTGTCCCTGGTGCCTCTTTGCCATAGCTAAGTAATAGTTAACCTTTGTTGAGAGTTCTTGCTTGCTTCAAATCAGCAAAATCTAAAATCAGCACTGTGATCTGTTGGAAGGAGAGGACAGAAATGGAGAAGGGGAAGGAATTGGATGGTTTATTTGAAGAAGTCAAGCTAATTCATTGAGAGAGATTCAGTTCTACAAGTACTGAAAATGTGTCAAGGATGGTCATAAAATTGAACAAGAAACTATGTTGAGAATGGTACCAGCAAAAGGAAGGTGGAAAAATAAGACTAGCCTGGGAATTCAGACTTGGAGATTTTGCTGAAGTATTAAACATGGGAGTAATCAGCCAAGTAAGGTCACGAAAAAAAAGAATTGAATTGCTTATGGGAAGGCAAACTTTTTTTTTTTTCTTTTTTTAATTGAGAGAGTGGATTTAAGGATTTAGTAGCACAGCAGAAACATGGAGGAGAGATAAACAAACGAGCCTTGTTGGACTCTGCATCCTCTTCCTGCTTGGCGTTTCTATGTGCCCTTGTAAGAGCTCCCTGTGCCCCGATGCTGGGAGCCAAGCTGAGGGGAGGCCAGGTAGGAGAAGCGCAGCCAAAGGAGCTCCCTGGTAAACTTGCTGGAACTTGGAGAAATGAATGAGTTGTGTCAGGGAGGAGTTTGACCGGAGTTGTYGCCTCCTTGGAAACAGGTACCACCCTATCCAGATTGAGAGGGATAAATAGGAAAAATAGCAGCTCCTGAGCAGGCCCCTTGGACATAGGTGCTGGCCCTGTTGGCATCTGGCCCCGGGAGGCTCTTTTGGCATGTCTCCAGCTGAAGGGTGGCCAGGAGGCGTCAGGCAGGGAGAGCAGAGCACCGAGGGGTGTCCCCGTGCCCCCTGTGCCGCAGGGAGGATGAGGAGGCACAGAGCCTCTGAGGGCACAGAGCCAGCCCAGGGTGCCTGGTCCAAAGTGCGAGGGGGCTGCCAGCACCAGCCGGGATTTTCAGGTGCCACAACCTTTGAACTGAGCAGATTCTCAAAGCCTGCAGGTTCAAAGGCATCGTCCCGTGGCAGCAGGGACGAGTGCAAGGCGTGGTGCAAGCAGAGCCTTGAAGTCCAGGCGAAGAGACAGATGATGGCTAAAGCTAGGGCTTTAGCCTGTGCTTTCAGTACTGGTCCCCTTGAGCCACCAGGTGCAAGGAGTGGGCACTCTGCGACCCCTTTTTTAACTTGACCTCTTATCCTTATTGCAGCCTTTTAGCTGACACATGAAAATTAAGCTGCATAAAATGGAAGTATCCTATGAGATACCAGTCTTTACACTTTCCTTTTAGTTTTACCCTCATAGTCTGGAAGCCCAGGCCTGCAGGCCTGGTGGGTTTTMGGCTGCTCCTTTTCCATATCAAAACTGTCAGCATTGAGACTCAGTAGATAACGTGTGAAACGCCTGCCTGTCCCTTGCAACTTCACTGGTGAAATTTGCCTTGCAGAGCTATCTTTTCCCAGGTTGCATTCCTGTTCACTTTCTCATCCATCCCTAATACTATGGTAAGAACCATTCTAATTTCTCGCTGTTTTCAATTTTTTATWTGGATTCTTCCTCTGATTTCTCAGCCTTTACAAATCAGTTTTAAATTTTCTGTCTCCAGCTCAAAGGACCAATAAATCTACTATTTCATGATTCTGGCTCTCATTTCTCATGAGCTTTCTTGCTATTTTTGCCCCATGTTAAAATTCCCATCACAAATGTTCCCATTCTCTTTTCCCTTTTGTCAGCATGCCTTCCCTCCAGGTTTCTCTCTTCATTTCATGCTCACTTACAAAATATTCCTCTATAAAACACTTCTAATGAAACTTTTAGTGGTAACACCACTCAAATGCAAATACCAGGTGGAGTCATTATGAGTCTTTAGCAAGTTATCAAGCAAGTTATCTGTTGCAAGCCCTGCATGCTGAACTGAAGCGGAAATCAAGGATTAGTGCCATGGTCCTTCCACTTTGTATAGTGCAAACATCCTTTTGATTTTCTTTTGTTTTGAGAAGCACTTTTATGTATGTGAAGGATGCTGCATGCTCTAGGCAAGCTGTGAAGACCTGGCCGTTTGCACAYGGCCCTGTGGGCAGCAGCTTGCTGGATTCAGAGCCTCCTTGGGCAAGCGTGTGGGAAGCGGCTGTGGGCATTGCCTGCACCAGCAGTTGCAGGTGGCAGCTACCTCCTCACTTGGGGTTCATTCACTGCTCGGTSTGTTGTACAGATCTGTTCCCAAGGAATGTGGAAAGGATAGCATCCGGGCTAAATTGTTTTAGAAACTCAGTTAATTGCATCCCCTTGCACCCCTAATCGCCTGTAAATAAATGGATCGCCAAAGAAGTTGTTACTGCTGTGAGTTAGCTGAGCTAACACGCTCTTCGTACTGCTCTGTTTCCTGCTACTTCCAAGACTGGTAGGCAATCTGCAATGGAGTCTGCAATCTGTCTTCGCAGGCTTGCAACTGGGARGCATAAAACCATAGCAATGATAAGGTCTTAATCAAAGCCCATTGAAGACTGTGGGAAGACTTTAATGGACTTTGAGCTAGTCACTAGATGTGGTAGTCCCCATGGCTGCTTTGCATTCTAGGCTGCAGTACAGGCTTCAAGAAGATTTAGTGGATCCAACTTAGCTTGCTTCCTGGAAACTAAGATTTTGGTGTGTTTAAAGTACATTAGTTATTTTATTCAATGTAGCTGGAAGTATTTGTAAATTTAATCTGAAAAGGAATAAATCTTGGATAATCTTCAAACCCAGAGACTGTCTAAATAAGGAAAGGATTGAAAAGAAAGGAAAACACCAGGAAAGTAATGGACCGAGAGCTTCCTGGAGACAAGAAGCAGGTATAGTCAAATGCTGGAGCTGAGGATTATTTAAAATTCCTTTGACCAGTGTACTATTTTGTGAGATGGWTCAAATACTGTTTCTATTAGATGACAGAGGTTCATTTCCTTTCCTTAGATAAACACTTTAAGGTGCCAGACTCCTCTGCAAGATGATAAATGACTTCCTAGACGTCATCATAAAGGAAGTTGTTCCTTATAACTGTTTTAAATCTGCTACATATCAAATTTCCTGTGCGTGGCTGCCATTCTGCAGTGCTTTCTAGACTGTATTTCACAAATTCTTGCTGTGTCTTATAACGCCAAGGCACTGATTTTCCACCTCCATCTCTGGCACAGATCTCAAAACATAGGAGGTCATGGATGGGATTTGTAGGTTAGCACAGCACGTCCTGCCTACCTTGAATTGCAAACAACACACCATTTGGATGAATGATTTATGAAATTATAATTAGGATGGGACTCTTCTGTTTCGGTTCAGCCTGGGGAGGCTGAGAACTTCTGAAATCTGCTTGTTTCAATGACAGGAAATTCAAGTGGAGGGTTTTGTCCTCCTTGCTTTGGAAAATGTGGATTATGGGTTGTATGCTGCTCTGGGAATAACAACAGAGTCTGAGGTTGTGCTTGTACTACTTTACTTACGGATTGCCCTGTAAGCTCCTAAATATCATGTCACGTCTTTTGATCTCCACTGTTTCCTTTCCAGATAAACTATTAAAATGAGACTTTCTGCACTTGRCAATTGGCATTTGTGAGTGTTTGTTGCTGGAGCAATTGTTGCAGTTTAATTAGTCTGCAGGTTATCAAATTCGTGTCCTTGCAGGCGTAAGAGAAAGTTGCAAAGTCACAGAAAAGAAAGAAATCTTCACAGGATCACAGACTTTCTTACAGYAGTTTTATAAACAGAAGGCAGGAGAAGTGAGGTCTAACTCTGGTTTTTCATCACYGCATCTTGCTGCTGCTTTTTGTTGAGACTTGAGGCCTGTTTCTCTGAAAACAACTTTTGTAAGTTAAATATCCTGGGGGGAATTCTGGGTGTTGACGTGCATGAGAATCTTGTTTCCTGTGAATCCTTGTCTGTTTTTCCTGTTCCCAAAGCTGTAGGTGCACCAGAMAATGTACTGCAGTATTCCTTGTACTCAAGGTCACATGGGGCTTCAGGATTCTTAGGACTTTTTGGTTAAAGGTTTTTGGTTTTTGGATAAAATTTGAGAAGAATACGTTATTTAAACATTTCAATATGACCTTTTTTAATTGAGCAAATCATTTTGGTTTTCAAACAGTTCCCCTTGCAGTTTGATTCTGCTGTCATTCAATGACACAAATTTTTAGAGTAGCTTTCTTGACTGAAGTGTTTGCATGYAATTAATTTGAGGCACTCTGAAATAAGCCTGGGGTAACCTGGGGCACAGGTGCAGTCACATCAAAGTCAGAAACCGTAATTACCTGATTTGTGTAAATGCTGGGAAAAAGTTACAGAGGAGAAAAGCTGGGATGTAAAGAAGGGTGAGTGGGAGGGGGGAGAGCAATGGTAAAACCCACAAATCCTTCGCATGTGTATTTGTGTGTTTACTTTGGCTATTTTTTTTTGAGCTGCTTGGTGCAATCTTAGTTCTAGTAATTTCTCTGTTTTTAAGTGACAAATCTGAAGRGCTTAGAAAATAGTAGTTTAAATCATTCCAGACTGGTCTTTACTAAGCAGTCTTTCCAAATGCAAAATTTATTAAAGCTCAAGCTGGTACATCCAGAAAAGAGTGAAGTAAAATGTGGTTTAGCTGAGAGAGAACCTAGTACTAATGTGGTCTGCTTCAGACRGCTATAAAACAATCATTGAAAAGGAGGAGTGCAAACCACCAGCCTTTGATTTAAAACGATACTGTCAGAGCACTTGTTTTGCACTGTAGGGACCAGATTATTCTAACATAAGCTACATAAGCTGTGCAGTTTGGGTGGCTGGGTAGTTTGAACACATCCCAGATGGATGTGCTCAGACCTCGGGGTATGTTTAAGTGCACTCAGTTACTCGGGTTGTAGACCCATTGACCATCTCCTATGCAAAAAATGATACCTGTGAATAGCAGTAGGGGCCAACTCCATTAGATTGTTTAAGGAGGGAGACGTGTGCCCCTGCACCTCCTCAAAGGTAGCGTGGGAGGGAGGATAACCTTGCTGCTTTGCATGAGGATGATCAAGGGATCTGTGGTGCACCTGCTGCCCTTTTTCTTTGGTAGGGAGCAACCTGCTGTCATTGCTTCTCCTATTGGAAAGAATGAGATGGGTGCATGGGCCAGAGGCATATTAATTTTTATTTGCACGCTTGTGACATGCAGAGCCCCCCAACAAAGACTTCTATACTCAGAGATTGTAGATCTGATCTCCAAGTATTGAAAATGCAGGAAAAAAACCCAAATATTTTTCTCAAATTATCAGGGGAATCTATGTGACCTCACTCACACGTGACTTCACTTGTGAGTCTGGATATATTCCAGCATGGGAAACACCTTTGAGTCTAAAATGTATATAAACAGAAACACGCAGATCCAGTAGTAACACTGACCTTACACCACCAGGACATCGTGTTTACAGGGACGATTCAAGGGCGGGACAATTTGCCTAGCTGCAAGCGTGGGAAGGCTGCTCTGCCTCACGTGGGAAGCGGAGAGCGAGGACAGCGCTGGGTGGGCGGCAGCGGGACTCGCTGGAGCTCTGTGATAAAGCAGGGCGACGGCCACTTTGTGCATCTTATCCCATGGAGCTTGTTTGCAAACATACTCGCTGTCTCGGCGTGGGAGATACGGTCCTGCACTCGTGGTAATGAAGGCTGCCCTAGCCTGAAGCATCACAGCAGCCCACCCCGAGAGGAGGGGCGTCAAGAGAGGCGTCGCCCAAGGCCTGGAGATGGATTAAATACAGACATCTTCTGATGCCACCCCTACCATGAGGGGTTGGTACCTGGAGTTCTCATACGCCTCAAAAGAAAAGCTTTCTCAGCCTAAAGCAGTGCATTTGAGGCACCAAACAGGAGATTAAAAAAAAKAAATCAACAGAATATTTTCTACATTTTTAGCTGAGCTTATTAACTGGCCTATCCCATGGACTACAAAATGCAAAAATGGTGCAGATTACAGGTGAACTCTAGCATTAAACCTACCTTGATATGTCTGAGAACCTAAAAATGACTGGACAATAGTCAAGAAAAGGTGAGAAATGACCACTACAACTGATATCATGATACAATAAGGCATATATATAACTCACAACTGAAGACACCTCTCATGGCTTTGATTTGTTGCCAAAAAGACCAAAGGATATGAGCTCTTCATTGCTTTTTTTTTTATTTTCATAGTTATCTTCATAATTGCGTTCCTGAGAACAAAAATAAATGAAATAATAATGTAAAGGTTTTTTTAAAGTACATTGGTTTGAAAATTGCTGTATGGAGAGAAAGCAAGGGGAAAAATTTTTTTCATACATGTTAGGGTTATTGATTACATAATCAACAATTGCTTCATTAAAATAATATTATGAAAATTAAAAATGGTTACAAAAATTGCAACTACAGACTTGAAAAAAGTATATTAAAGGKAATTGATTCATTTGACATTGATTTTTGGTCGAGCGACCAAGGTGATCAAGGGACTGGAGCACCTACCRTRTGAGGAGAGGTTAAGCGAGCTGGGCCTGTWTAGCCTAGAGAAGAGAAGGATGGGAGGGGATCTAATCAATGTGTACAAATACCTGAGGAATGATTGTAGGGAGGAGGAGGCTAAACTGTTTTCTGTAGTGGCTGGTGATAGGAMAAGGGGCAGTGGTTTTWA
>PTEX01000064.1:2380566-2403264 GCA_003342815.1 Eudromia elegans
GGGKGTTGGACTAGGTGATCTCTAGAGGTCCCTTCCAACCCTAAAAATCCYGCGATTCTGTGACAACAGCCTGCTGCTCAATTTTGTGGCTGTTCAACATTTGCTTAATTTCTCAATTTTTTCAAAAAAGAAAAATTATTTGTGTTTGTCCAGATGATAGTGTTCCAGGATCAACTTTGTGAAATTAATTTTCTACTACCTGAAGCAGCACGTCTAACACTTTTTTTGGGTCTTTTTTGTGTATTTTCATGCTAGATGCCAGAGCCTCAGTAGGCCCTGCTCCTATTGCCTGGTGTCTAGACCTGTTACAGGAATACAACTAWTATCAAGTTGTGAGGATGGACTGCYTGTCATCAGGCTTGCTTGACAGTGCTCCTGGTTGTCTTCYAGCATGCTCAAAATTTAGAAACGTGGGTATTGGTAAGAGCAGATTACCCTTTGCTGCCAAATAGGTTCAAACGGTGTTTGCAGGCTCTGACCCAAGCCCAGAGCGGTGAGCAGCAGGAGRGCAGGTCTTGCTGTTGTCTGCTGAGGAACAGGAGCCTGAGCTCAGGGTTAGTCTTGGACCAGGGCAATGGGGATAGGCCATAGGATGCCTGCTGGGGAGCTGTACTCAGGATGGGTGACCTCCACACTGAGAGGCTCTTGAGCCTTGGGACTTGTGCTGCAATCCATATGCAGAAGCTTGACGTGTGCTAATATGAGGGAGCTCTCTGGGGATGTTGTGTCATGTGGGAGGGGAAAAGAAGTGTGCTTCTGTGAAGCCTTCTAGATACTTCAAAAGAAAATGGAAGGAGTCATTTTCAGAAATGTCCATAATTCCACTCTTTGAAGTCCTTACGTGAAATTTCCATATTTGCATTTCTGATATTGGCATCTGACATTACAAGTGTCCAAAAGAAAATTAGATAATATCTGGAAAAGGAAGATTTGTCCCCYTTCCTCTTCTAAAGACCTCCTTTGATTTACTACCTCCTGTAGGCCTGAATGTAAATAGTGTCACAGCAAATAAGTGTTTAGTGTCTGTAGAGTTTATTCTATCGGTCTATTTAGGTTCTTAACTCTGAGTTATAATGCATATAAATTAGTGGTCAGTGAGTGTTGTTTAATTATCTAGAAGTCTTGTCATTGACAAGGTGACCTATGCTGGCTTTCTTGCCAGGAAGAGTTGAAGCTGTTATACTAAACTCTGGACAATTTGATGTAAATATTTACACACCCAATAAAGAGGTGCTAAAACTAATTCAGCCTCAGGATGTTAACTCCTGAAGATCACACAATTTCTCATGGGAAGCCAAGCTTGTGTTACACAGGGAAACCTCAGATCTTGCTGTGGTAAATGAACATTTGTGCTGACAAGGTCGTGATAAAGAGAAGTTTGGACTTGACTGTAAGCATGCCTGAGGAAAAATTATATACATGCAGAGAGGTGTCCTCCACACTGTCTGCACTCCCATATGGTGCCCATCACTGTGCTCTCTGCTGTGGTGATGTGTTTTCAGTTTGGAGGGTGAAGGTCGATGCAAAGGCAGGTCTCAATGCTTACAGTTAATCTAGTACCACCTGAGATGCCCTCTAGTGTCTGGCTTAGCCTCCAACAAGAGCTCCATAAGGTCCTGCAAATTGCCAACTGTGTGCATGTCTTTATATAGGCCAGAGTTTGTCATATGTCACAAGAGGTCTGTGTGTGAGCAACTGAGCCATTCCTGCAGCTTCAGTAAGTCAGAACTGCAACGTGTGCTCCAAGCCTGGCGCTTGGGTTACGATTTCTGTCCGAGTCAATGCCACGTGTAGCTGGTGACTTTAGCGTTTTGTTTCTGTGCCTTCTGTGAGAGACACATGCCACAGTATTTGATAGAGGAATGATTTATTGCCTCTCTTCCTATCAAATCTGGATAGGGTTTGTAGGTCAGAGCAGTATGGGGTTCAGGAGCTTCACACTGCTAGAGGCTCCTGCTTAAGAGCCCAAGCCATGGTTTATGTTGCTGGTGGTCACTGAAGTAACCCATGTGTTTCTTGGCATGTGCCAGCCAAGCGTTGTCCAGCAAACCCTCACACGGGACAGACTAACTTTGTGGACATCTATTTCTGACCCAGGAGCAGGAGGCATCGGCCCTGATCCCGTCCCCAYGTGGTGCACAGCAGCTCCTCGGCACTTGTGAGCCTGGGGCTGCTGTTGGACAAGGCTCTTTGAACTTGCACACCCCATGCTCAGCTCCCAGGGCCACCAGCTGCGATGTCCCCAGCGACGCTGCTGTGCTCAAGGCAGAGACCCTACAAAGCTGGGGTCATCCCCGTCCCTYGGGGAGGGAGCAGTTACTGCATTCGGTTTCCATCTGCTCTTTGCCCTCCTTGGTCAGTGAACTCTGCGGAGATGTGCCTGCCCCAAGTGGCCTTTCCAAAACTGCTTTCCCACAAACRTGGTGTAAAGGACTCGGTGCAGCCGTTCCCCTCACAGCTACCAAGGGCGGGCTGAGCCCTGCTGGCTCACGTTTACGAAAATCCTGCTGAGAACAGGAGAACCACAGAAGGACGGATGGAGCAACAGCTCTGTGGGCAGCCTTGGGTCTGATCTGTGCTGCCAGCCCTGCTCCCACATTGCAGCTGGGACTCAGGCTGGGCTCGGGAGGGCTCAGGCTGCAAAGGATCCCAGGAGGTCACCGGTTCAAGCTCCTGCTCAGAACAAGGTCGGCTCTGAGGTCGAACCAGGTTGCTCAGGGCTTTATCCTTGAGGGTCTTGAGATCCTCTCTGAGCAGCATGTTCCTCTTCACTTCYACCCCTTATCATCCATGTTTGACAGATTGAAGCCGGTGTGGATACACCTGTCTGCTGAGCTCGCTCCTTCGCCGTGTCCTGAGAGCGCTCATTTTTCAGCTAAATACGTTGAGGAGCACAGAAGTTTTCCTGGCCCACAGCAGCTTGCAAAAGTTCTCTGTAAACTTGCTGCCTGATTCAAATCAAGCAACAGCAATGTCAAGATGTCAGAGAAAAGAGCGTTTTCTCTTTTGGGGGGGAAATTTGTAGGCAGATCTCATGGGCTTAATCTTGCTTCCGACTTTTTTCCAAGAGAGAAAATTTCTAGTTCTGATTTCCAGTTTTATCTAAACTCTTTCCAAAATAGTGATAGTTGCAGAGTGACACGGCAGCCCGTTTAGGGGATTTTTGTTGGAAGCCAGTACTGATCTGAAAAAGAGCTGATCTTATGATGATCCTGTGTATGCATCCYCACAACAGTCTGTTGGCCTGTGTTTAAAAGCTATGGGTGGGGATGATCACACCAGCACTGCTCTTTACTGGTCCRTGGGTATCTGCTCTGATTTTTGATAAATATTGATAAACAGTAATAACAGGAGAGGGATGGATTAATTTTTTTACTAGTCCTCCAGTGGAAGTGCAAGTTAAGGATGAAGCGTGTTCTCAAAGGTGATTTGCTCCCAGGGTTTAACTCTGTGCCTTGGTTTTTCACAACATGCTATGTGCTTTTCCATGACCTCAGAGTCATCGCTGGCATCGCCAGAGCCGAGTTAATTTACACCTCCTGTGGATCTGGCTCCGCRCGTCTCGGAGCGGCGCTCCCGCTCTGCCGTGCTCTCCTTTCCTCCACGCTCTTATCGCCCTCCCTGTCTCCGTCCCAGGCAGAGGAGAAGCCGGTGGCTCCGGCCACCCACGGTGTGTGCTCGGCAGCCGTAAAACCRCGGTGCCAGGAGCCCGAGTGCTTTTTCTCCAGTAGTGGCACCTCCCGAGGCTGGTGCTGGAAGCAAGAGCCTGAGAAGCGCCAGGAAGTTTCCTTTAAAATTCATAAGGAAAACATCCTTGTCATGTGTCCCTGGGTCTGAGTGTTTCCCCCAGGGAGTTTGCTGCCTTCGTGTATATGAAAAGAGGTTCTTATTGGAGGKGCTGGGGGGTATTTCCCCCGTTCGAGGCCCTAATGGCTCGGGTTGAGCCTTCTCTGCGCTTCGTGGGAAAGCGGCCGTGGCCCACCTTGACTTTTATGGGGGAAGAGGAACGTGAATCAAAAATTAAATTCACGTAACTTTGTGGGTGGCCGTGTCTGCTATGCAGAGTGTCTTTGTGTATGCTCGGGTCTGCCATGACTTGGAGAAAAGAGCCTTTTGCTTGTAGAGCAACAAACTGTCATAAGGCAGAGTGTTTACGTTCCTAAGTACTATATCATATTTCCTGACTAAGTTAATGAAACAAATTAGACAAAACTGCACACAGAATCCTGTATTCACATAAAGCTTTGCAAAGTCTTACAGATACAGGTTACGCTASTAGCCAAGTATGCTAAACTCTTTTTATTTGGTAGAAAACATAAGCTGACTTGACTGCTGTTCACTTCTACATCTCAAAGTATAGAGGACTCGTTTTTCACATTCTTTACAATTGCTTCCTGTTTTTATTATTTGCTCAAAATTAGTTTGTGAAGTAATAGATCAGTCAAACTCACTGGGGCCTGACCCACACTTAAAGTTAAGAATGTGATTGATTATAGAGTACTTTGAATACACATCTTTCTGACTTGGGTCATTAAGCAAATGAATAATATTATTCATTCAGTGAGAATGCCGTAAAAGTCTAAAAATATTTGCCATGCTGGATTCTTCATGCGGTATCCTCCACAGAGGAGATGTCATCGGATCTTGGGAATACTCTGGTTTTAGTCGGTAAAATGTGGGTTAGAGAGTTCCCTCGGGGTACAGTGGGACTGTGTTTATATCTTCTGATCAGCTCAGAAACACAAGGAAAATAATGAACTATCTGTATCTGTGTCCAAACTTAAGTATTTTCACAGAATGCAAATGGATCTTGAGTTTCCCATTGGTTTTGCGTATCCATTTAATGTAGCTTTAAAGGCTAGGCCCAAACCTGGCTCCATACTGGAAGGCGCTGTGGAGACAAACAGATGGATATTATCTGGGAGGTACTTGGGCATTTACCCTCCTTGGCATCTTCAGCAGATGGTGAAGAACTTCCTGAGATCTTCAGCAGTACAATTCCCTTGGCTATAACAGAGGAGGTCACACAAGTAGCTAATGCCTGAGCATAGGGAGGGTTCAGATGCTGGCCTTTTTCTATCATCCTTGTTTAGCTGATCATTTAAGAGTCACAATTTCATTTAGATTTTCTGCAGTTAGCAAATTTACAATTTGCATATAAATTAAGAATATATGACTAGTAAGTTAAGTTATTCTTACATTCTTARACACTTTTCTGGGTACATTAAAATTTGGATATTAAAATATTTTTCAGTTTTCARCTGTCAGCTTTGTGATATCTTGTGCCAGCCTTTTGCTGGTGTTCAGTTTTGCAGATATTCAAGATTTAATTTGCTTAGTGAATGTTAAACTCTGCAATGTTGCTAGTCTTTAACTCTTCTGACCTTTCTCTAACAAACACACTGTTAGTGCAAATGTATTGAAAATGCTAACCAAAATATAATGACATTAATGCCAAGTCCATGGAATATTCCTCCACATTCAGTGCTACGTCTAACGCGAAAAACAATTGGATTCCAAACTACGAATACTTGCAAGAGCTTGCTCTTAGTATCCATTTTTAGAAATACAGAACAATTCCTCCAACTTTTTGAATAGCTGAGACTTAATGTGCAATAAAAACATACTGTAAATATTTCTGTTGCTGCAATGGTGTTTCAGTTACCACAAAGAGTTGCTAGGATATTATCTTTGTCAGGAAGTTTGTTGGGCCTTTATGAAGGAAAACCAACAGTCACTTTGATACATTATGCAAATAATATCCTGTTTTCTCAACAGATTCCTTTGGAGTAATCAAAAAGGCTCCCAGCCTCTGAGCATCTAAATTGCTATATGCTGCTGTTAGTATCCTTGGAGGTCACGCTTGCCCTCTTTTCAGCAGTGATTGCAAAAGGAAATAAATTTGATTAACCAAATGTAGTTCTAGAGATCATAGTGTTCAAGTCTGACAGATGCCTTAATGGATTCATCTTTATACTAAGTAAATTATGAAGAGGGATTAGGCAGCTGTGTAGAGTATTAATGGCATATGTTTCTTTGCATTCATGCAGCAGTGACCTATGGAAACTTTTAGCTCTGTSTCTTATAGATGTATTTCATATGTTTTCAAACTAACATTAGGTGTAAAAAATTATTCCCAATTATTGGTGTTAAACTAATGCCAACTGATTAATCTAAATTYGTCTAGTTTCAGTGCCAGTGCACAGGAGATACTCTAGGAATGACAGGAGACGATCACAAAACAGCTGTGAGCTGGCAATTTAGACAAAAATTCTGCTCCTTAGACGTGCAACCTATATAGTGGAAAGACATGCTGGATGTATTTTGGAGCTGAATTTGTTTTGCTGCTTTTAAGAATGAGAACTATATTACATGTATGCATTTTTATCACTAGGTCAATACATTAAAAAATCATGAAGTATTAAATTTTAAAAAAAGCATAGGAAAGATATGGAGCTATAATGTACCCAAACATACGTAAGCGTGTTTCTTGTCTAAGCTCATTGTGCCTAAACCAGCAGCGGAGGGGGTAGCAGGATGGGATAAAGTGTGCATATTGCTGCCTTTACTCAGAAGGAACTGGTATAGGAAGTGCAGGTCGTGTTTCCAGAGACATGACACCTGTGTGTGGTGTTAYTGTAGCATAACTAGCATGGTAGAACAGCAGAGTCAAGAACATACAAGARCAATGACTGTTCTAAACCCAAAACTTCTTAGCAAAATCTGCYAATYTGAAAASCTGCCATCCTGTCATCTTCAGGGAAGCCAGATTAGCRGGAGCATAGGTGCATTTCTGCTCCTTAYGTTTATTTCAGCTGCTCCCAGCTGTCACCATGTGCCAGCCTCCTGCCCTCTTTCCACACCAGCACCCTTGTTTTGCCCACCTAGCACCAGGAAARCCTCATTTGCTTTAATGGGCTAAGGTTTCATCTAATCTCCACATTTGGCACGGGGTCCCAGCTTTTGGCGAGACCAGTTCCCACTAAAACTGAGGGCAGCCCAGGTGGAGCGAGGACGGGAGTGACCCCTTCTGCAGAGGAAGCCGTGTCGGTCCTTTTGGAAAATGGTCTGGTCGAGTTGGGAGAAAATATTTACACGGCCATGCTAGAGTTGTTTTATTTTATTCTTACAGAAAGAAACTATTCCACTTTCATAGCAGGCTTAATTAAACAATGATCCCTCAGTTTCCTTTTTTAATCTAAAGTCAGCAGCAGTTTACAAGAAGGAGGGAGAAATTGAGGTAAGAATCTGGTGAGCAGAGAGGRTGGGAGGCTGGATCTAGGAAGGCCTCTCTAAAAACTCTGATTTCTTTTTAACTCTCTGCTAGTTACTGTAAAGAGTGAAAATGACAGTGTAGAGCTATCCATATGTGAAATCAGGAAYGCAAAAACTTTCCCCTCTGCCAGCCCACAGGCACCCAGCATTGCSGCTTGCAGAACCTATGAAGTTACTGGGAATCTCAGAGTAGTAAATGAGCCACTTAGCAAGGGAAAGGAACTAAACACACCAGGACAAGTTTATCCCTGGTGTGACTCAGCTGAAATCTGTTGTTTTACACCAAAGATGTCTGCAGCAYCTGTTTATACCTTCTGCTTTATTGCGTTAGCCCCCTAAAGTGAGCAAATTCCCTTTGAGAACAAAGAGTGTTACCAAACACTCTCTCTGTTTTGGTGTGGTGTCGGCAGCATAGTAAGGAGGACTGCAGCTCATCACCAGATTAAAAAAATTCAAAAACWAAGTCATGGTCAGTCGTTTAAAATTAGGTAGATACACATTTCACTCCCATGGGGAAAGSCATTTAAAAGGAGATAGCTTTGCAGTGAGAAGTGAAAAGTGATTTCCAATAAAGCACGGTAAATATACGTGAAGGAACAAGATATGCTGCCCAAACTTCCAACTTAATATTCCTATACAGCACTTTCCAGTGAGATTTGCTGAATCCCAAATTCTGCTTCTGCGCATTAGGATTGACTTGAGGGGTAAATATTTCCACATTTAGAGGATGCATTTCTTAAAACCCCTGATGTCAGCATCTCTTTCCGGCTACAGCGGCACACGTATAACAGTAATGATGCCAACTTGAATTATGACTCCACAACAGGATCAAATACAGAAATCTATACTTGGGTAAAAGCCTCGACCACCCTAATACTTCAGTAAGGATTTCAGGTTTGGCCTTTGGAAATTATTGACTTGGTACAGCAACCCATTTTATCTGTAACTGATATAAAGTGAAATTATTCTGGAATCAAAATATGCAAATAGATCATCTTATCCAGCTTCAGGTTTTGTCATTAGCTAAAAAGGCAGACTTGTCAGAGAGCTTGAGCTAGTGAACCTCAGAGCAATATAAATTCAGCTGTGAATCTAACAGCTGATTTGTCTCCTGGGCTTGAAAAACAGTCTGAATCAGTGTGTGTGTGTGTGTGTGTGTGTGTGTGTGTGTGTGTGACAGCTCTTTGACACTGAACAAAATTTGGTCCGAACCAGTAGGCATAGTATTACTTTATAACAGCATGTAAAGAAAAACCCGTTGTCCCATTGTGCTTGGTGCTGTACGCAGAGATGTTCGGACGTGTCCACGTGTTCCAGAATCTAAAATTCATGTAGTCAGAATAGAGAAAGGAAGCCTAGTTTTATGGATGAGGGAAAGCATGAAACTTACTTGAATTCGCCTCAGCTGCAGTAGAACCAAGGAATGGATTCAGTTTTGATGAGTTACCCAGCTCTATTCATTTTAAGTACTATAGTGAGAGTCAAATATAATGAGGGTTTCTAATAAGAGAGAAACTAGGCAGACCAAGACTGCAAAAGGAAATARGCAAGAGAGATGCCAAAGGTCAAACATTACGTGAATAAGAAAACTAGGTCCTTTGAGTACCATCCTGCTCTCCCTTTTCCTGCAAATTGTGCTGTGCTCTTGAATCCTTGGAGACTCACGATATGGAAACTCCCATGGACTAGCACTAAGAGGCCAGCATAAGAATCTTGATTACTTTGTGAAGCAGGACAGTTTTATTAKTTTCTTTCAGAATACAGTCATATTTTAAAACTTCTTCATAGAAATTAATTTCTAAAATTTAGACCTAATTATACTGTATGTTTTCTGCACTATGGATGTTTTCAAAGGACAAACGACCTCACAGTGATAAAACTCATGAAAACTGATAAGCAAATTTTTAATGTCTTTGGTGCAATGTCTCAAGTCAGTCGAGTCCATGGCTTTGACTGACTTTTAAAATGATGCTAGTCTCTCAAGAGCAGCTCTTACCTAGCAGCAGCTCTAAATAACATGCCGTGATGTCTTTGGCCTGGAATGAACCTCGTGGTCCTCCCCTGGTGTGCTGGGTTTCCTAAGTGAGGGTAGAATTCACCTTTGCATCCAGGGAAGCTTGCTTGTTCATCAGCCTGAGGTTCTGGGAGGATTTCCCCAAGAGCTGGTGGCCACCCTAAACACCATGATGTTCCAGGCAAAGTGCAAGGAGAGGGTCTTGGATGGTGCTCTTTCTCTAACTGGTGTATGCACCTGTGTGCCAGCGAGAGTGTGGGTGTGTATTACAAAAATAAATACCCCWGTACACACTTCTCCCCCGGAAAGACTGTGAAAGAGTGAATGTGTAGTTGATATTAATCATGTTGTTTAATCACTACCGATGGACAATTGGACAACGCAGGAATGAATGGGGTAAAGAAACCCTGGAACAGAAGAATTTGTGTGTGCTGGACCAGAGTGCAGGAGAGTCTGAGCCCACCACTGCCACCAGCTCTTGCTCCCAGGCAGAAGCTCTCCAGAAGGAAAATGAGAAAGAGGAGACCTCAGAGAGAAATGTCAGTGCAGTCGTTTTCTCATTCTTGGCAGCTGGAGGCGGTGACTCTGTAATAACTGGTTAAAGTTTTGAAGGGGGATTCCTCCGGAGCGGAAGTCTCCTTAGAATGACCATTTCCCTAACCATGTTCAACTCTGTGGGAAACTGTTACCCTATGACGAGTTCTTCTAAACTAGATAGGATTTATATTTATTCTTAAATTATGTTTTATTTTTGGCAACTCCCCCACTGTGACTTGACATCCCAGAAACAAGACCCTTCAGATTCTCAGAAACGGGAAAAAAAGAAAACTGCTAACAAAACCTATTTGGAATTGTCTTTGTCTGTTTCCTCTGATTTTTTTTTTTTTTTTTCTTTCCATTCAACTATTTTCTTCTATATCAGTTCTGGACCTACTGGAATATGCACCTTGTTGCAGGCATGTAATCCACATCAAGGAAGAAAATGAGCTCTCCATCTGCTTAATAGGATTATATATCTATTTTATGAGGTTTGAGTTTTGCAGAGCGACACTTGGAGTTATGGGCAGATGTTGAGTAAATAGTGATCTTGGAAAACATGCCCAAAGCATTCTGTTTGTAGATGTAAATCTCTGTGTGTGATATGAGATTTGTGGTTCTTGCTTTTTGTGTTTAGCAGTTTTATTCACTCCACTAAATCCCAATTGAAACTTTATGCAGCCACAGGGCTGTGACTGCCCATATTTCATGAGATTGGTAGTTACATTTTCTTTCCTTTTCTCTCCAAACCTTACAATCTTAGTCAGAGATCTGAGAGCAAGACTGGGTTATTTCCTAGGTGTAGATCTGCACAAGAAGCAATAGATTTGCCCGCTTGCCACGTTGTGCCTTCACTGCTATTGCTTGGCCTCCTTAACCCCAGGATGCTCTCAATGTGAGGCATACCCGTGCAGCAAACCACGCCACTGATTGAGGGCGATGCAAGAGCAGGCTCCAGCTCGGTGTTTTCGTGGTCCTGGTTGTGCAGACTTGGCAGCAGCAGGGCATGGTGAAAGCTGCTGCTGTTAGATGATGAATGCACGCACAGCAAGAAGCTGATGCTTTTCCCGCCTTTCAGAGCAGGGTCATGATTTAATATGTTGTTCAGTACTTTCCCTATTACTCTTCCCATTTTCTCCCAAGGGTGAGAATTCAGTGTCACCTGTTGCTACAGTTCTCATCAGATTCTTTTGCAGATCTTTCCAAAGTGAGCCCTTCTTACAGGTAAAGAGAAACCCTCTTGCAAGCAAGGGGCCACACTGTGTAGGGGCCACTCTGTGCCTCTGAGGGCTGAGCAGCACCAGCAGATTGCTCCTTGGGCAGCTGCTCTGCCCAAGTGACAGGAAACGCTCCTGTCGTTATTCCATGGCCTATGTGCTTGGGCACTTGCTCTGGAGCAAGCAAGCAACAACTCCCGATGAGCAATTTGGATTGAATCCCATGTGTACTGGGCACAAACAAATCCAGAAGAAAATGCTCCCACATTTCAGGGCTTTTTTTCTCTTCATCCCAAATATTCCTGCCATTATTTATTGTAGAATTTAGCAAAGGCAGAATAAGCTCTTGTATTATATGTGGTCATACCAAATAATTGCATTTCAATGACAGCAATTTTCAGCAATGAAATGAAAAATGTCTCAAACGGTGCCAACCCAAAAGCTTTAGTGCCTGTGCTTAGCTCAGAATTTGGAGTTCAAATTTACACTGAGAGTCAGACAAGCTGGAGGTTTACGTGAGTACAGGCAGGTGGTCACGTGCCAGGAAGCAAACAAGATGGTTCAAAACCTGTGGACTCTGGTTGTTTTTYGGAATTGAATTCCAGTAACAATGTTGAATTTCATTTTTAAAGGTAAAAGCAGTTCTATTTTGCTTTCAAGGGTGTTGCTGTTTTTCACAACTATTTTGAATAGCTTGATAAAAACACTGGCACTTATGGAGCCAGGTAACCACAGGTATTAACAGTCCCTCATGGTCTTGGTCCCACAGCCAAGCTGGCAAAATACCCATGTGTTTCAAGAGGAGAGAATCGGAGCCTTTTCCTTGGTCAGAGCAAGTTGCTATGACTCTGTAACCTGCAAGATCCCACATCTCCTGTGAGAGAAGAGGGAGTAAAGTTCAGAGGCTTTAGGGCAGGGGGCTGAAGAGGCAAAACTTCCTCCTTTGATTGCCTATTTGTACAGGCAGTGACCCTATTTTTGAATAAAATATCTTATTGTGGTATAAAGTTTCAGGGATTGTCCTGCTGGTGGATTTTTCCTGATGGCATCTCCAATGCTTGTGATTGATGTGAACCTTGGCTGAGCAATATCTGAATGAACTCTGTCTCCTCAAGCTTCTGTGAGTGTTTCTTTTATTCCATTTTTACTTTTAAAGCGTGTTTATCATATATGAAGTTATTCATACCTGTGTGATTCAACAGCTTGAGACTCCAGACCTGCCACCCTCCACATGGGCAGGCTCTGACAAGTGTCTTGCACGGTCGGCCCCTTCCCGGGGTAAACGGCATCGGGGTGCTGGGAAGCTACGTGGTGATGGACGCCCGAGCACTGCAGAGCAGGGCAGAGCTCCTAAAAGCTACGGCTGTCCTTAGGCGTTGATTGCACCAGATAACTAACCTGAGATGTGCAGCAGCGTGAAAACCCGTTCCCAGGCTAGACGACCAGTCACTGGAGGTTGCGTAATGAAAGATAAATACAAATCTTGGTTACAAAGCTCAAAAAATCCCCCAGGATGGCATGTGTGCGGAACACAATACTGTCTGTCTGATTTCTCCTCTGTCAGCTGTAAAACTCATCTCTTCATTTAAAAAAAAAAAAAAAAAGTCAAATAAACTGAAGTTTATGAAATGTGTGTTTGTGTTTAAAAGTGTTTTGCTGTTCATTTGCAGATGACTCTGGAGACACGGCCTGTGTTATAATACCGCTTCCATTAAACATTGGAAGCTCGGCTTTTTGCAAAAAAATTCACACAAACATTCTGCTCTTAATCCAAACATCGGGGTTATGAACTGAACCTTCAAACAGAAACTCTCACTATTTGGCTTCTCGGCTCAGTAGCACCAATATGGTTTGCCAGCTATCGTGTGCTGTAATTAATAATTGCTTTAAAAAAAGAAAAGGTCTTTAAGGCAGAATACCCACTGCATATAGACTGACTGCTTTTTTAACCAAATAAGGCAATAGGGCATTACACTGTTTATAATAGCCACATGAAATACGATGTTTCAAACTGTTAAAGAAAACACATTTAAACTTTTCCTGCCCATTTCCAAGTTTCTTTAACTTCTAAAAAACTGGCTGTGAGTCTCTGACAGATTTATAGAAACCTCTATTTTTCACTTCTCGAAACACTTGAACAAAGCTTTGGGGATGAACAACATATCACCCAAGTTCTGGCATTTATATAAGAATTGCACACACAGTTTAGAAGGAGTAAACATGCAAAAATCAATCCCAGGGACTGACAGAAAGCGGAACTAATTAAAGAAGCCTAAGCAACAGAGATCGTTTTCTAAGGCAAATAGGCCCTTCTTTGTCACACAAGTAAGGCCAGTGTTATAGTGAATGTGATGATATTTATAAAAGCACACTTTGCCCCATAGCGTTTTGGTAATTGGGAAATGAACGCTAATGAAATGAGTGGGCTCCATCTCTGGTGCTAGCTGGCACCGTGTGTGAGCTCAGTGTCTAAGTCAGCGGCTCTCCGTTCTCCAGCAGTGAGACAAGGAGGTGCGTTTGGGATAGAGCGGTGTCTTTCTCAATCCTGACAACATTTCCAAGAGTTGTAATGTTTCTAATAGCCTTTCACTGCTTAGGCTGGTGTTGGGTTATCTGTCCTCTCAGGTTGTTCTCCTCACTTAAGAGTTTGTTGTTCGATACCAACACGGCAGCGTTCCACCAGAAACTAACCCTGGCACCGGCCTTTTTTTAACTTCACGTCTAGATACTGTTCTTTTAAAACAAGGAGTACAATTGCTTTACTTTTTTTTTATTATTTCCAGCATGACAGATCATTCAAATGGAGCCTCTTGAAGAAACGGCACCTGTTACATTTACCTTGGGAGAACAGACTCTCCGTGCTGGTCCCAAACAGGAAAGGTGGGAAAAGGTAGGGAGGTGAGTCCATGTATCTGTGGGTGAGTTTTTCAAGTTCTGGGCATTTCTATGTTCAATTTCATTATCTCTTAGATTTCTTGTTTTGTTTTATTATTCAGTTGATCTGAGAGTTTAAGTTCCTTCTGAGTCCAGCACCTATCAAATGCTTTCAAAAAACACTTCAATTTTAAACTACAGCTCTAGAACTCCTGGATGAACAGAGTGATAGAATTCTGCTCCGCCGATCCAGGTTCCTTCAGTGATGAACACCAATTCAGCACGCAAAGCGCAAGGGCAGTCTGCAGCGGCACGCGTGGTGAAGGGCACCGCGGCTGGAGAGCTTCCCTTTCGGGTCTGGAAAGGTTTAGGCCACTGTAGGTCCTGCGCCAGCATTGCCTTGGTGTGAGAGAAAACCTCTCTCTAGTCTTTCCATTCTCTCAGGTAGAAATAAAAACATAACAACCGGAAAGCCAGGTTGTACTTATCATTTGACTTTATTTCTACTCGGTTGGTTAGTAATAGAATTTCCTGTCTGCAGGAAAGGTCTGTGTTTTGGAAAGAATGCCGTGTTTCAGGTTGATTGAAAAAATATATGGTATAACAGACATTTTAATTTATATTATAAATCAAGTGAATAAAATAAAGTTCAGAAAGTTAGCATTTTTGCCTGAAAGGAAATTTTATCAACTCTGACATCCATGATGTTGGAGGTTTCAGTATTCTCACAATACTGTGAAAATTCCCAACAGGAGAACTTCTGACTCTCCTGTGTGCTCCCACTTTGGGCTCTAGTTCCACACTTGGCAGCAGGTCATTGGGGTGTCCTTAGCAGCCTCCTGCTCTTCCCCCTTCCCCGAGCTGCCTCCCCATCACCAGCACATGTGCTGCCGTGCTGCCATCCGAGTAACAGGAAACAAAATGAAACAACATTTTTTCTTCGTTCAGTGCAGTTTCCTGACATACAGAGGCACGATGGCTAAAGCCAGCACTGCTATCAAAAGCTGTCTAGGTTGGACCACAGTGGCCCTAAAATCTCCTTCTTATATGTGGACTACCTTGCTCCCTGAGGACAATGCGTCTCAATCCCTAGAGAATCTATTCATAGGTTGGAGGGAGATGTATTAAGTACCATGAATGGATGAGAAACAGATGTTTTATGTGAATGTTAAAAATTCCAGGACAGTTTTTGCAATGATAGAGGCTGGTCTGGTGTCCTTGGCTAGTTTCCCTGCTGTTGTCACCAGCATTGTATATTGTTTGGATACACTGCAGAGATGGATGCTGCAGTCATGTTTAATGTAAGGCATCTATCAGAGGCATCTCAGGGGCCCGGGGTACACATGTAAACTATCTGCAGATAAAAGAGGGAAAGAACGTGATGAAAGGAAAGCAGAAAAAATTCAAGGGTTTTTGACTAAGGGAAAGGACTAGGTAAATACAAAAGCAATTTTAAGAATGATACGTAAGGGTTCAAGTGAGAAACAAGTACGGGAATTAATGCTGTCACCAGCATTCCCAAAGAAATGTCTGCACAGTAAATACAACTTGAGGTACGTGGCATAATGTGAGCAAAACCCACCACTATTTGTGGAATTAAGTAAAAAGAAAGGGAGAAAGATTAGGCTCAGGCAAGAGCTGGACCCTCCTAAACTGATCTGCTTTTTACTTAGTCTCCACTCCACCAACTATTTCAGGTTCAGAAAGTGAAGAAAAAGCCCATCACGCAGCTACAAAGTCTGTTAAGCTTTTTAAAGCAGGAGATTTCCCTGATTTAAGGGGCTGATTAGTGCAGCTGGAGATGACTGTTTTTCAAGGTTGGAAAGGCAAGGCCTTCCAGTGCCCCGGGGCTGCAGGAGCGAGGGCTCTTTTTGCAGCAGCTGTGCCTGCTGGTGGCAGCCTACAAGGCAAACACAGCAGGTAGCTCAGGGTGTGAGAAGAAACTGGATCCCTTGACTCCCATTCCTGTGTTTTATCCACTAAGCCATTCTTTAAAGAACAAGATACTTTTGATTACATGATGATATAAAGAATAAATTACATATTCTCTTTAACACAGATGTATTTACAAGAGAAGGAGTTTTCTCCATCTGAAAACCACAAATTATCTGTTCTGCCTGCATGAAGGAACCCGAAGGCTAACAAGAAAACCTCCAATTTGCAGGCTATCTGAACCAAAAATTGAACGTGTGTGATGCCAGCACAGGAAAGGTTATACTGCATGCAGCTAATGCAGGGGTAGCTCTAGTATCAAGCCCCTTCTCTCACACCATTGCCCCTGCCCCGATGTCTGTGACCTGCCCGTCTGTCCCTTCTGCCTTTTGTCCTGGACAGCCGTCCCGTTCCTGCTGCTGCTGTGCAGACAGCCAGGAAGCGCGAGTTATTTACCAGAAAGTCCTCCCTAAGCTCAGCAGACAGATAAGCATGACTGTGAACAGGCAGTTCCTAAGCTGCATGGATACAGAGAATGGGGAAAGCAAATCCGTGCAGGCCCAAACATGGTAAATTATCAGGAAAATCTTAACCGGGAGATCTGTGTCATTGTGGGATGATTTTTCCCAAGCAGAATAATAGATGCTTGAAGCTGTCATATTTGGATTCTCATCACATGAATGGTATGATTGTCCGATGTATGGCATGACTACATTGCTAACCCATTTTAACTCTATACAGGGTTATGCAGGACTCAGCTGCCAACAAAAAGAGCAAGAACGGTGGGTCCCTTGCAAAAGCTTCGTTTTCCCCCTTGTAGCTGCCATCTGCCGAGCTGGGCTTCCTTCCCGAGTGAGCTCTCCGTTAGAGGAGTCTATTTCAAGACTCAAAGTTCACCTGCAAAGTGTTAATTCCTTTGAAAACTAGTCCAAACCGAGTGTTTGTGTGGGCTGGGAAGCGGGAAGGGCCGAGCTGATAACTGCGTTGGGAACTACAAGGACACCCAAACCGCAGGAGGGGTGAGAGTGTGCCGAGCAAAGCAGGAAATGGCCAAGGAGGAAACCCCTGGGACCGGAGTCAAGAAGAAAAACTCAAAGCCACAAAAAAAGCAGTTCCCTGCGGTCCCAAAGGTGACTTRTTTGCATTCGTTCCTTTGAAAAGGGCTGTCTTTTGTATGTGTGACCTGAAAACCTGGCCAAGGACCTTGCGGTGGGGCTGGAAGGGCAAAGCAGCAGCTCAGCAGCTGCAGAACTGAGCGTTCACATTCCGCGTGAAGGTCTCGTGCACGAGTCCCACGTGCTCATACGTGCATGGGAGCTTGTTTTACTAGAGCAGATTACGCTAGAATAAGAATTTTTAGGTCCTAATTTGTGTTCTAAGACCTCCTTTTCAGTCTGCCTCACTAAGGAAACACAAAKAAATCAAAAAGAGACTGTAAAAATTGATACAGACATCCAAAGCGTATCTATGTTAGAAAATGATAATGACGATTATTTTCAAAATCTGTCTCATCTGAAAAGCATCTCAGCGTTTGTGACAGTTTCCTCTGATTTAGGGCGGGTGAAGAGTTTCTGTCCTGCTCCACTAGCTTGCTGGTGCCCCCTTGTGTTTGAAAGAACATGATAAATATCGTTTGGGTTTATGAATCAAGTCCTGAGATTCACGGAGAAGAACTTWACGTGAAAATCAAGGCAAAGAAAAGCTTTTTTAAAGAAATGAAAACATTTTTCAGCTTGTCATTTTTCAAAAATGTTTTAAAATDTTTTCAKATATAGCCAAAAATGCTAATAAATTAAAGATGCTAATATGCTTGCAGTAAACAGATTTCTAAAYGAAAAAGAGCAAATGTGCACAAAAGAACCTTGGTATTTTTTCTCCTTATTCCATTCTGTTCAGGTTTGTATTSTCCTTGTGTTTGTTCCAAATATGTGCTGGCACCTCTTCATAGGATCTCAACCTGGCCCCAAGACATTGCAAAACAAACTGAATACGAATCTCTCATTTTTATTTTATCACCRGGAAAGGTGATGTAGTAGCTCATAGGGACGTCTGCAGTAATAAGGACACGATCTCCTCCCTGTTCTTGTGCGGGAATACGGGTTTTCAGCCCCACCAGGAACACAGAGGGATCTRGATCCGCAGGCGCGCTGCCAGGCACATACTGCATGGAGATCTTTGTTTGTGGCTGAGGATTGCATCCATCCCTCGTGCCTGTCATTCGCCAGGGCTGTAGGATGGAGCACGTCAGCAGCGGAGCAGCCCGAGGGGTCGCCAGCCTGGGGCATCATCCTGCCACGAGGGCAGGGGGACCGGCCGCAGGTCGGGTGKGCGGCAGCTGTCCCAGCTCTGCACGGGAATCCAGCAAATTTAAGAGCAGCCTCTAGTTCGGAAAGGGAAAATGCAAAGGTTGACCTTGAAAAGTGTATGGACAGCCAGAAATCCGTGCGAATGCCTCTGCTTACGGGGAACTGCTGGGGCTGGACAGGGAGGATGGGCTGAAAGCTGAAGAAACGGGCTCACTGCTCGTAATTGCGGAGCTGGGGAGAGCCGGGCTGGCTGTTCTGGCAGACGCACTGCTGAGCGGGGAGCGCTGGGCTGCTCCGACTGCGAAACCGCCGCTGCTGCGCTCTGTGATTTATATGAACTCGAGGCATAACGTAAAAAYGTCTGTACGCTTTCTGTGATCCCACTGATGTTCAAAAATATGCACRTGAGCGTAAAGGATCGCACGTTAAAACATTCCTTTCCCGTTCTTTTATGCACTTCTTCCTCTCGGGACCTGTCCTAAGGTTGGAAGCTGGAAAAGCCAACACAACTGTTTCTTTAATCAGCTCGTCATCCCCAAATGTTCTCATGCAGGTTCCTAGACATTCCTGCCTCGGAAAATGCTGCTGAATCCATCTCAACTTCCCACTGACTCACAGCCCTGAACCAGGTCCTGGGTTCCCTCCTCTCCCGGATCCACCACCGCATCCTGGCTGGTGTCACCCTGTGCGTGCTAAAACCGCAGCTGCTTTGGCAGTAACCTACAGGTATTGAAATAGGTGATAGCTACAAAGACGACAAGCAGCAAACACCCGTTCCCAGAGGCTTCTGGCTTCCTCACCCTCTCTTCCCTAGCAGTGCTGCGGTGGAAGCCGGAGCACGATGCTGGCTGTGATCTCTGTTGTTCACCGTAAGTGCCTGGTTTAGAGTGGGGAGACAAGCCCGGAGTGGTCGCATGGAGGGGCTGGCAGCACCAGCACGTCCGTCGGGAGGTACCCTAAAATTTTTGATATTTCTGGGTCTAATCTCTAGTGACCAACGAATCTCTAGTGCAAGTCGAGTTTCAAGTTCTTTCAGGGACGTGTCTTGATATGTAAGGAGGCCACGCGAATATTTAGGCCCTAACTTCAAAATATGCAAGAACTACCGATGTTCATGGCAAAACCCTAGTTCATGTTAACAAAGCAGGGAAGAGTTCCTGCCTCTGCAGCCTGTCAGTCTGTGCAGGCGGCAGCAACGCTGCCCCCGATGCCTCTCGCCACGCGGACGTCAGGGGTGGCTCGTGGGCTGCTGGGGCCCGAACTGCTCACGGGGCATTAGTTTGAACTGTTATTAGTGCTTCTTTAGAAGAACACATTTTGCTGTTTCCTGTATGAATGGTGCAATAATTTGGGGGTGGGAAGCGAAGTCGTATGGAGGCACCCCCACTGAATGTGTGCCTAGGGAGACACTGGCTTCCCTGCTTGTCAGAGGTGGCGTGTTGGGTCACAAACACTTCACCCCTTTCCTCTCTGCATGATCCAAGTGACACTGAAGCCATAAAAGCCATCTTTAGCAAGAAATCTGTTCTTAACTTCATTGCTTAAGAGCTAAGATAGAGAGACAGGCCACAGCACGCTGCTGGAGCTTGCAGGTTTTGGCTTTAGACCGTATCCCACAAAGGAATAACAAAGTATTTCCAAATTCTTTCTTATTTTCTAACCATAGCTACCTGGCGCTTTATTTCCAGGAGGCAGCAGCAGCTGCAGATCTCTAAGTTTCAGCCACAGAGACCGAGGGGAGGGGAACACACATTTCCACCCCTCCAGCAAAGGGGCATGCACGGAGCCGGTGGGGGCTTAGGGGTCCGGATGGGCGAGCCGCGGCGGTCAGAGCTTCCCTGCCCCGGCAGGGCAGCGAGGGAGGCGCGGGAGCGCAGCCGTGACTCAGAGCCGGTGCTCCCGGCGCTCCCGTGGAAGCTTACGGCATCCCCTAATTTAACTGCAAAGGGCCGCCCGGCCGGCCTCCCGGCTGGAGTTATTTCCGAGGGTGAGCTGCAGAAAGGCAGAGCAGGGAGTTCCCCGACTCCTGCACGGTGACGCCTGGAAACGCCGCAGCGGCGCTAATGGGAAAACCCTGCGCCTGCCCGCGCTGCCCAATAGCAACTGCTGGCAGCGGCTCACGGGCGCCCGGGAGGGAAGGGCTTTCGTGTGCACAGGGGCAGGCGGGTTTGCCGACTGCCCTTGTCTCTCGTGAAGGAGAACTGCACCTTTCCCTGCTCCTCTGTGGCTGAAGCTGTGAGAAACAGGCCTCCTATTTCCTTTTCAGTTAGGGGAAACGTGGTGACCCCCAAAGGGCTTCCTTTGGTGGCTCGGGCCAAGACCTGCGAAGCGGCGTGCTTTTTGCAGTAAGGACGTTGTCTGATTCAGTTCTCAAGCTGTATTCGGCTTTCCACGTGTTTGACATGCCGTGTGTTACTGGTTACAAACTCCAATATTTTTCTCACTCGACTTCAGAAAATGAAGAAGCATAAAAAGCTTAGCAGGGAGAGTTCACAGAAATAACACAAGCATACACAGAAGCATTTGCCAGACTGAGGCACTGAGGAAATAATAAGATGTTTTTAGCAGTATTCACTCACTAATTTCAATATAGAACTACACCTGAATTAAATGAAATCTCACAGCCCCTGAAATATTCTGTGCTGTGGCTGTGTCAGTGCTTTGTACACGATAAGCACTGAAAGACACCAAAGACGGGCCCTGTTCTGTCAGGCCTGAGGTCTGTCTAGTCCAGGACCCAGGGTCTGTCAGTGGGGAGTAGCAAGGAAAGGAGATAAGAAACAGAACATCCCTCCCCACAGATGCCTCTCTAACCACCAGAGACTTAAGAGCTTACCAAGCTGAAAGTTATATCCAGACTGCCTTTCCAAGAGATGCCTCTGGACCTGTTCTTCATAAACGTTTCCTAAAAACCCCTCTGCTTCTGACTTCAGTTGTACTGCACAAAAATGTGCTGATGCTGTGCATCCATAGTTTTACTACTGTTGTTCATTTGATAATATATAATAATCATATGATATAATCAGTATAGTACGTGGCAAACCCCACAACTTTCATGTTATTTTGGTACGGCCACCTGCTGGTTTCTCCGGGCCGGCCCTGCTCTTCATCGTGTGCCTGATGGCCTCCTGTGTGTCCACTCGCAGGCTGGCTGTGCCTGCGTGGGTCTCCTGCGCCCCTCGCGCACACCGTGCTCACAAGAGCCGCCGCGGGAGCGCCCGGCTTCCCGAGCCGGCCTTTGCTCCTCATGCCCACGTTGCTGCAGCGCGGGGGCCGCCGGGGACACGGGCTCTCACCCTGGGCACCGCTGGCGGCGGCGCAGGGGGCGGGAGGGCAGCACTGTGCCCTGCCGTGGCCGCTGCCCTGGCTGCACCCGCACGGTCTGCGGGAGCGAAGCGCAGCGAACAGGGGCACGCAGCCTGGCTCTGTCCTCGCTGCTCAGAAGGCRCCTGGGCTTCATTGCAAGGCGGCTSGTTCTCCGTCCCTTTGCCATCTGGACCGGTGTGCACCACGATGGCAGATGGGGCTGRCTGAGCACCAAGGAGCAGCTCCGTTCCTCTGCTCCGAATCCAAGGGCTGGATGTGGGTGGTGCATCCATGGCTGGGGCTTGCTCATCCGGGAACTCCTCTGTATGGGTTGGAGCCCAGCATCGCTTCCAGSCTTCTCTGTGTTTCAGAGTTGTAAAGCAAACATCTGTGCCAGCSCGGTGCCCGTATTTGGTTCTGTTGCAAATCTCCACCCAAAAAAAGTTCATTTCAGGCCCAGGAAAGAGACCTCTTTGAAATGCTCCTGTTGCAGAGGTAAGTCTGGCCCCTGAGGCTCAGCACATGGCAGCCCTGGAGCCCAACCTGCTAGCCTGCTCTTCTGCTAATAATAAACTAAATAATGTGTGTTTTAAAAATAGTCCAAATTGTTATTTTATTAAAAAAAAAAAATCAGGATCAAGAGGCAAGGGCTGCAGGTGCTCACAGGGTGCGAGGAGCTCACCCAGGCATGGCCATTGCCCCGTGCCTATCAGCTGCCTGCAGAAAGTTTCGTTTTTGCTCCTGGTGGGTGCATTTCTCCCTGGCAGAGCCCTGGAGCCCTGTYCTGGGATCCTCCTCCACGTTAGTGAGGGGTCAGTTCCTGCCCGCGTTCAGCCCCACGGGAATCGCTCAGAGCGGTGCGCACGGTTCCCTGCCCTGGTTGCTCCACAGCGGATCTCTGCACTGCAGCCAGGGCCCGGCCGAGGGGGAGGCGTCGGGAGAGGGGAGCGGGGGCACGGAGATCAGCCCGGGGCAGAGCTCTCACATTCCCACACTGACACCGCAGCCCGGCGCTGGCCGAGTGGGGCCAGAGCGCCCMAGAGCGCCGCGGATGGCGCGGGCTGCGCGTGGGGACATCCCTCGGGAGCGGACGGGGGCGCAGCCCCTGCGGGGCATCACTGCAGGGCATCACGGCGGAGCGCGGCGTCCCCGCGGACACCCCACACCGGGCAGGGGCCGCTGGCTTGGCCGCGCCGGGGGCAGCGGGGCCAGGGGAGCGGGCGGCACCTCCGGCGGG
>PTEX01000064.1:2403414-2505899 GCA_003342815.1 Eudromia elegans
CGGCTCCCGCGGGCGGGCAGGCGGGCGGGCGCGCTCCCGCCGCCCGGCCCCGGCGCCCGTATTTAAAGTCGCGCCGTGCCCGCCCTGCTGCTGCTTGGGGGGCGGCGCGTTGTGTCGTGTCGCGGAGCCGCCGGGACCCCGCGCGAGGAGGAGGAGGGACCCGCGCAAGTTCAGGGCTGGTACCAAGCGGGAGCCGGGCGCGCGGAGCGGAGATGGACAAGGATGAGATCCACCTGCGCCGGCTGCCGCCCGCAGCGCCCTGGGCAGCGCGTAAGTCTGCGCGGAGCGGGGCGCGGGGGGGACTCGCTGTCCGCGTTTTACCTGCTGCTTTTAATAACCCGGAGCCGCCGGCTGGACGCGCCGCTGAAAGGGGATCGCTGCCCCGCTTCCCCGCCCCCAGGCCGAGCGGCGTTAAGTCATCTCTGCCTAAATAAATACGGCGATTAAGCGCTGCCCGGCCTGGGGAGCCGGGCTGATGMGGGAGAGCTGCCGCGATGCGAAGTACGGGGGATAAATGCTCAGTCYGGTGACTGCTATCAATCCGTGCCGCTCTGGGGAAGCCTGGCAAGGAAAGGGCTTACAAAAATGGAATAGGTCTGTATGGGCTGTCAGTAACGTTTTTACGGAGCTGGCTAAGTCGTGTATCGCTGTATCATTAACTAATGTGTGCGGCAAGATAAATTATATATATTGGAAAGGGAAAATACATTCCTTGGCGGAGAAGTTCCAGACTGTTTAGAGCCAAAGAGCAGATCGTTTAACTGGTAGGGGGTGGGAATTTCCTTGGCTTCCCTTGAGAAATAAATCACAGCTCTGTGTGCATGTGTGTGCACCGTGTGTGCACTTACACGAAACCGTTGTGCACATGCATGGTGTGTGCAAGCCCCTGTACCTGCACCCTGTGCACAAATCTGCACGTGCGCCCCTTGGGAAGCAAGCTCTATAAGCGCTGTTCAGTGAATGCCTTTTTTCTACTAGTTTCAAGGCTATAAAACTAGGAAGTTAGATGCTAACCAGGAACATGCTGTAACACACTTGATTATCCAGCTGAATTGTATACAAATGAAGTAAATTTAGCATGGCACCATTTATAAATTCCATGCTTTACAATCAAAATTCCAAATCTAACTGTTTGCAGCTAAGAATAGCATGGGGAGCCCTTTTCTTTACTCCCTCTTTTTGGATTCCCACGAAAACCGTTATCCTGGAGCCTGCTCATTAAATGGCCGAGTATTTCACTGGAGTTCAGCCCATTTCTCAAAGAAACKCTGCATGTTCGCAGACCCAGGGACTAGCCAGGGTGCTCACGATGAAAAGAGAACTCTTCTTCAATGTCTGACACAAAACAGCTGGGCTTTATGTCTAAATAATGGGGGACAAGGTTTCTGTGTGTCATTCTGTGTATGCCTATTTGTTAAAGATACGTGACTTCTGAAAACTCACCACRGGGCTGTAATCTGAAATGGAAAGTGAGTAAATACGGGGAAACTGAAGTGTTATCATAGTACCTTAACAACTCTATCTAGAGGACTGGGTGATAAGTGGCACTCASGGCTCTAGAGAGCTCTGTCATTACTCGTGGGGCAGGTGGCTCTTTATCGGGACGCAATCATGGGGAGAGGTCGGGAGCGCCTGGAGAAGTTGTTGGAGCGGCTCTTTATCTTTGGGAAAGTTTATGTTTGAYTTTACAGTGGCATTGCCCGTTTCATTTACTGAGGCGCCCATTAGCGGCGTGGACGCTGTGTACCAGCTTCATCGATAAACGCGAGGAGCAGCGCTCYGCTCGGAAGCGCAGCTCTGCGTTTCCGGGCTAACCTCCCGTTTGCGAACGCTCCTCATACAGAAAAGCTGCTGTCTAAATGTGTAACTGATCCACGTGTTGGGGTACAATATTGTCGTTTTATCCCGCTCTTTGGCAACTTTGGTTTTTGTTGCCAGAGCAGTGTGTGGGAACCTRCTCTGGGTGTTTCTACCTCAGTGTTGAGGGCTGCTGGCTCATATTGTGGTGATCGTTTCTTGGTGTCCTGGAGTAACAAGTGTGTGCAGCAAAGAAGCATCAAGGGGCAGGGTCGGGGGGCTCCGGGGGAAGGTACCGGCTTCGGAGAGCTGCGCGTGCCCTCCGAGAGGCTGAGGGGCGCTGGGGCGAGTGCTCGGGATTGGAAGTCCTGTCCTCTCCTCCCGCGTTTCAGCAGGCAAGGATCGCCCGGGTGAAACCCTCCCAAAGCCGGGAGATTTGCCGCTGCTTTAGCTGCTGCCAGAATCCTGCACTAGGGAACGAAGCCCGTTCTCCCCTCTTCCTCYGGAAGAAGTTGCGCTGTGAATTCCAGCGCGGCTCCGTAGGCTGCTCTGACATAACGTGCTGCCTCCCATGGTGGCACTGTAGCTATTTCCATGAGCAAGGAAAATGATGAAGCACATTAAGCTAATAATTAATCAGAGGTGACAAAAGACTAATAGCCATATTGATTTAATTAGGACTTCTTTTCCAGCTCTGCAACTTGCAGTCATGCAYATCATTAACTTAATATTTGAATTCRTGGTAATGATTTATTAATTTCTGCRGATGGGCGCACGTGCAGCCCGAGCACGTCTCCGGCTCCGGGCCAGGCTGCAGGCTCGTGCCTCGTGCTACGTGGGGCTCCTATAGAGCCTATAGGCAGGGGAAGGGTGGCGTGGCAGCGTTGTGGACGTGCTGGACAAGATTCATGCAGCTCTGTGACTGCATACTTGTGACATTGAAATATGGGAGAAAAACCTCGTGCCAGAACAGAAGGCAGGAGAGAATCCTTGYGAAGTAGCAGTATTTATTGGCATCAGGAAGGAGAGAGTGGGAAAAGACCCTTTTGACTGTGATTTCACCCATTGAATTCTTGCAGTTTTGGGAAAAGGAAATGCTGTGGTTGGAAAATGAGGCTTGCTTCAGATTAGACTCGCTTTGGGAAGAGGGAAGGAAGGTCGGAATATGAAAATCTCTGGACTTCCCTATGTGAAAGCCTGGGGAGGGCTAGATTTGCTGCTGCCCYTTCTTTGGGTGGCATGCTTAGTGCTCCCAGAGGTGCATTTAGCATCTCAGGCATGCGGTGAGGTGCCYGGCGAGCTGCTCGTCCTGGTGCACCCGAGACCAGGACACTGTCTGGGTGGTGAGGATGGAGAGGTGCTCCTCATGCCAAGGAGGGTTTCTCCCTCTGCGTGCAGGGCGYGGTGCTAGCCCCATGCCCATGTTGTATGGGCAGGGATGGTGCTTCCCCGGGATGGGCTTCCAGCCTGCCGTGGCTTGCTCTGTCTTATCGAGTCATTGTAAATCCTGGCACGGTGCTGGTGCGAGACTGGAGGCTCCGAGCTCTCCTCCTCCTCCTCGGCAGGCAGGCTGTGCTGACAGGGTCTCTGCGAGCCCAGGGGCCGGGCAGCTTTTGGAGGAGAGCCTCTTGATGGACCCAGCATCATCCCTCAGCAAGGCAGGCTGAGATGCTCAAGCTGTCAAACTCCCTCTTTGCACAGAGCTGGTCAGCTGCTTTATAGCCAAACTGTTAGAATGACAAGCTCCATATGCAAAAACCACCACCTCTTTTCTGATTTCCTGTAATCACTTGCAGGGCTTCTGAAAAAGTGCTTCTATATGCATCATTATATTTTGTTTTATAGGCCAAGTTATTAACAGTATTGTGAAATGGTTCTGCAGACCTTTGGGGAGTACAGAAATGGCTTAGCTAGGCTTGAAGCGCAGAGCTGGGCTTTAGCCCGGAGGTAAGAGGAGAGTCACCTCCCCAGCCTCGCTCTTGTTTGCCGCAGAGCTTCGGACTACAGGAGGAGCTGCAGTTTGTCACGGCAGAGCAGAACCCCAAGAGCAGTTTTACAGGTGACACTTTTTCAGCCTATAGGTCTTTCGGGGACCTATCATACTGTTATTTTCAGTAGTGCTAAGTCAGCTCACACCAGCTGGTTGGTCTAAGTGATGTAGTGCTGTAGTGTGGGTAACAATGTACATTGTTTTCCTCCTGGGACTTGGAAGAGAGGGAAGGTGGCGGTGCCTCTGTTGTCGTTGCAAGGTGATTTATGGCAAATGGGAGCTTCTCGGAACCGACCCCAGAGGTGGACTCGCTCACGAGGCTCTGAAGGTGCAGGAAGTGAAGCTCCGCGTGCTGAGCTGCATTAGTCACTACCGCCGCTTCATGCGCTGGCCAGCACGCCGCCAAGGGAAATAACTTGGTATTTGTTAGCTTTAGCCTTTGGTTTGTAACCCGCATCCCTTGCCTCTTTCTGCAGGCAGCCCTGCTTGCAGCTCCGCTCCTTCCACCCGCACCTTCCTGCGCCCGCTGGCTTTTATCCTCATCCAGCTAATCTGTGTCCTGGTCTGTGTTCTTCCTTCTGACTTGCTCTCTTTCCTTCTGCAGCACGATGCGTTGTGTCCTTTTGGCTTGCTGTGCTGTTGCTCATGTCTCCCCTCCGAGCAGCCCTGCCCTTGCTTTGCCATGGTTTTGGGACCATGTGCAGGTGTTTTTGCTTTCTTCCACTTCCCATGTGTTCGCATCTTAGCCGTCTGCTGGAAATCTGTCTGCTATTATGGAAAATATTTCCAAACCTGTACCACCTAAAGGCAATAATTCTACTAGATCCCATCTTACGTTTCTGTAGTGCCTTTGCCTGCCTTACCTGCTTGCCTTGCTTATTCTTGGCAGTGCTGTATCTATGCAGGAGACTGGTCACCCGTTCCTATGAGTGAAATATTAGTAATGTATATTAATAATCACTGAAAATATTAGACTAAGTACAGATTATTTCAGTAGGGTCTGTCCTTTCAGACTGCAACTCCATAAAACAGAGCATTTAAAAAACCCTAATATGAACGCCTGTGACTCTTTGCATACGACTCTAACTGCTCCAATGTAGTTTTAAAATACAAACCCCCTTATGAAAAGGTGGTTTACAAGTGCAAATGGCTCCTTTTACATTTTAAATCATTTAAGTCATATCGTGACATCGGTGATCCCAGGTTGTATATAACTGTCCCCTAGCCCTGCTGGCTGTCTTCTGTGTGCCAGCTGACCGGGATGAAACCTGATGACTCTTCACTAGTAAGAGGGAAAACTTTGTTTTCTAAACACATCGCAAACATTTGTTGCCTCTTTTACATCTTCATTGACGTCAGTTGCTGTCCTGCTTGCAGAGCAAACTTGGAATAGGCAATAGGAATCTGTGGCTTGATAAGTAAGGTTCACTAAGTGAAAATCAAACATGCTTTGCAGCACTCACTTAACAAAAAGGAGAGAAAAGAAAGGCAATTTGGTTACAGTTCAGTAATTCAGTGCAGAGTAAGGGCACATTTTTGAAAAATAAGTAGAGGTATTGAACTGATACCAACTTAAGCAGCACTGTAGAGGTAAATGCAAAAGACTTGGTGTTTTCTACTGTTGGGTTTTTTTTTTAAAAAATCTTCTTTTCAATTGTGATTTCTTTCCTCTTTGCTGTTGTGTGAATTTTATGATTGGTCTTAATAAGGAGAACCAAGATGGAAGTTACAGGGTCAAGCATCACTCAAGGCTTTTTTCATTTTGGTAATTTTTGAAGTAGCAACTAGTCCAGTGCAGCACTAAAAATAATTTTTTTTAAAAAGTTTAAAAACCCAAAAATTTATGCCTAATCAGTTGTACTAGGGTGCCTTGGCTGGCGATGTCTTCCAAGATACTCCAATGAATGTGCATTGTGATGCTTCCCGCATTGTGACCCGCAGAGATGCAAAGTATGGTATGACTTTATGCTTGTGGTATGATTGCCCAGAAGAAGCCTACTGCAGACCGAAAAAGATGGAAGCTTTTATGCAAATATTCCTAAATTCATGCCAGTGTCTTGCACCACTATTGTCTCGAGAAAGATTTGTCCTGATTTATGCGTTCTATTTTGGCAACCCAGTACTAGTAAGGAGATGAAGGCTTGTGTGGGCGTCCTGTATTTACTACTGTGTTTCTGGAAGTTGAGCGTCCAGATCCGTTTTAAGATCTGTATTTATTTTCAGTTAGCGTTGGCGTGTTCTGCTTATATGGAGGTGCTGACGTCGGCCCGGGGCCCTTGTCTAGCTGGCTCTGGAGGCTGTTGTGGGCAGGTGAGTTGCGTGCGGCAGCTGGGGACAAGTCGTGCGAGGGAGGTATTGCCCATGCAATCCTGGTGGGGATAAGGCTGCGAGGACCCGGTCGGAGCAGGCTCCTTGCAAAGGTTTGCTGGTGGAAACTCCTACATTCTTGTCCATATCCTGTGTTCCCTGGCACAGACCCTGAGACGGGGCYGAAGAAGAAAAGCGGTTCTCTGTGTAGTCTGCTTGCTGGTATGTGGTCAGCAAACCTCTTCCAGATGCCTGTATCTTGATGCATGCTTTTGAATGTTCTTTTTCTGATGAATGGCAAGAACAGGCTTCTAAAAATAAACTAATGTTTTTCCCCCTTTTTTTTATTTCCTGTGACTTAATATACTTTATTTATCCGTATGGCTACTGGTCATCATTCTTCAGCTCACAAGAGTATAAACAGAAATGAGCCCAAGTCACAAAGCAAGGATGTGGAGCCAGGAGTTTTTCAGGGTTTTRGCCAGGTAGAGAAGTTGCCTTGTGGAGCTTGCTGACCCCCTATGGGTTGATGGGGTCGACTCTTAGGTTCTGGTTCCAGGTTCCCACGCACCAGATAGGCAGAATATAGCTAAAATACTCTCTGTTCTCCTTTTCCACCTCTTCTTCCAAGACATTGCCCAAAATATGCATCTGGGCAAGCCATTGAAGAAATTCTGAATGGATTTTTATGGTTAGTGTATCTCTAAAATAATAAAATCCCATTGAGATTCCTATTAATTTTTCCCCTAGCACTACTTTGGGCCAACATCCAAGACRACAATTACTTTCATTTAATCAGCTTGAGCAACCTGTTTTAACGAATATAGTCTCCTAGGGCAATCAAATCATCCTGCTGCTGGTAGCGTTTTTGGGTGGGATGGGGGGGAATATTGTCCTTTCTGTGGTGCTTGCCAACTAAAACAAAAGGTTCTTCTATACTACAAGAGCATAACATACTCTAATTTTGTCTATTCATGAGAAACATGTAACATCTGACCTAAAACACGCTGGGCGTTGTTTCACTTCCCAGCACGTAGCTTGGGAGTCCCTCCTTGTTGCCAGGCAGCACATCTGTSTGCTATAAGGGACGTTAAATAGGAAAGCAAATCCAACAGGGAGCGCTGGGCGATGTCTGAAGTTGGGCTTGTCCACGCGTACAGGTAGGGCTCGTAGGACTTGCTCTGTGCCTTGCTAACAAACGGAAGAGTGCGGAGAGACTGTCCGAATATTCCWCTCCTTAATCAGAAGGAAGGACTGGGTGGAGTTCTACGGACATGAATTGAGTAATCTCTTATTTTTCTCTTCAAATGATTAAATACATTCAGTTCATGGATTTTGCTAAAATTTTGTGCAGTAGACTGGGATATATCACTTGACCTTATATCTAATGGAAGACAGCATGAGGTTTTCTTTCCTTTACTATGCATGTGCCTTTTCTGAGCTTGCTAAGACGTAACACTTTTCAGTTTCATATATATCTCAGGTGTTTTGCYTATTGTGGGCAGTATTTCTTTGAATGCCCTGTTCCTCCTTGTGAAGGGGAAGCCCTTCTCTTGCTGTTCTTCTCATTAGCAAACATATTTGTTAAGCTTTATCCACAGCTTTTGGATTGTCTGATGAAAGCGAGGGTTTCTCTGAGTACTGCCATGTGGTGTGTTATAAAAGTATTCTCTGCCTCATTCTTAATTGAGTTAACTGAGGGAATCAAAGCCTCAGAAAACAACAGTCTTCCCCCAAAGCCACGCTTGCAAGTTCTCCTCGCGTTGAACAAAAGCCTCCTGTGAGTACTCAAGGCCAGCACTGAGTCAACGATCTGCTGTTTAAGGTCCCAGGTACTGGAGTATGGCTGCCTGCATGGTACTGGCAGTATTTATAGGGGCTTTGAATTTGTCCATGAACTATCTAGGGTTTAGTGTTGGTGTTGACAGGGATCTGAAGAGTTTTTACATTTTTACCTTCCAGCCTATCTACAACGTTCATTTYAGAATGACACAGTCATTCTCATAGAGTCTGATAATGACAAGTCATCGGGTGGAGGAGGAGGGCACATCATCATTACCATTCTTAYGCTGCTATGGTACCACGTCTTTTGTATGTTGTAGCAAAGTATTTTAATTAATCTTAACTGAATCTGATTAACARTTTGACTGAATGGTTAGATAATGGGAATGACCACATACTGATTACCTATGGAAGAGCAGAAAGATGTGTGTGTTTAGATTCTGAACATTTTATTGTTGCACCGGTGGCACGGAAAATAAATGTAAGCCTTTTAAAGCTAATTGTTTCTAAATGGCAGATTAATTTCACTTTTAATCTCTCTTCTTTCAGCATCTTGCTAACAAACTTTCAGCTAAAGGGCACAGACTCTTGTTTCCATAACATAAAATCTTTGTTTACTTTGTAATACAAACTGATGAAGCCTTTCCTCCCTTCTCTTTATTTTTTTTAATTATATTTTTCTGCAAATAGTTTGAGGGCTGTACCTTGCAATTTGCACTTCCTTATGTTCCTACTCCACTAAAACACTTGCATGTGCAAATTGCCTTCAGGTCTGGTTTTGGTGAATAAACAAGCGGGGACAGCTGAGTGAAAGACCTTGCTCTCTGTCATGGTATCTTGCACGCCGCTGTATTCCCAAAGGACTGGTGCTCCGTGCTTACGGCTCTGCCGGAGGCTTGCTCCATCCAAAGTGGGCAGGAATTCACAGTATCCTCTGGAGCATCTCTGCATAAGATGTAGAGCATCTTTAAGCGTCTGGAATGGTTAGACACAGAGCACATTCCATTTCTCAGGTCTTTAGGTAAACTCTGTTCTGCAATTCAGGGGAGATTTTTGCTGTTCAGCGTAACTTTGAAAATGAAGCATGTGGCTGGTTAGGGGGTTCCATGTCTCATTAGATATAGCACAGCTTACTTTAGAGTGAAATCCACTGAAAGCTGTTCAGGATGGGATTATGAGCCTACAGTTAGTCTCGGTCCTGCAGTTGCTCTGTGCTGGCTGCCTTGAGCACGTGTCTGTCAGGAGCAGGAAATTCCCATGGAAACTCGGTGGTGGGAAGCTCTCATGTTTTGCAGGTGGGGAAAAAATCAGGGACCTCACTTAGCATGTTTCAAACTTTACATGGGCACCAAATGTTTGAAAACACTTGTGGACTGTGGGAAAGGTGAATAAATGCTGTCATTTAATAATATAAGTAGGGGAGAAAGAATGGTTTCTCATAACCTTGTTATTCTGTAATATGTCTCCTCTCTGGAGTTTGGACATTGCTATTAGACTGAAACATGGATGTATTATTTTCAGAATTTACCAAGTTTGATACTATTGTTCTTTTTTGCTTCTTTGCGCAATGCTTTTTTTTTTTTTTTTTTTTTTTTTTTTTGCCACTACTTTCTTTCCTACTCTCTTATTTTCATGATTCTGAAGGGGGATGAAAAGGGTATTGCAGAAACAGAGACAGACTTGAGCTGGGGTAGGGAGAGTGCCCAAGATACCCACAGAGTGGAAATTCGATCTCCTTTGGAACCTGAATGAGCTCTGGAGCAGACTCATTATTTTTACATATTATTCCACTGTTTGGCTGTTCTGTCTGCTTTTCCCACGTTATCATCAAAGTGGCCTGAGGAGGGACAGTTGTGAAACTGAAACTATCTGTGAGTAGGGGAACAAAAATGAAGCTTTTGTTAAGCTAGAAATGCTTTGGTTTTCATGAAAACAAACAATTTTAATTGCTGTAAGTATTTGCAAATGTTGCCGCTCTCTTTTAGAAGTGTTTTAATGGGGGTATGAGCAGTGGAAATGGGGAAAGAAGGAAAGAGCTGCCGGGGATGGTCCTCTTTCATGGAAACTTAGGTTGAACTAGCGCAGTGATGGTGGTTTCCACCTCTCCCTGCYTTCTGCCCTTGTTGGAACACAATAAGTTTGTAGTGCTGAAGCTAAAGGAAAAAAACAGTTTCTTGCCTTGGTTCACATGAACTGCTTTGAACTGGAGCAGATGTGGATGGACAGAGCTCTCTGCTTACAGCAACTGTTCCATTTATAGCCACAGATTTTCTATTCAGGTCTCTTTATCATTTTAACTTATTTTGCTTCCACATCCTTTTCCACAATAAAATATTCTTAGCTAAATGAGTTTTCAGTTCACATACAAAACTTTTTAAAGTACTTGTGTGAACTTAAAATGCCAGTGTTATTGCTCAGTGACTCTTTCTACTAATGATGGCCGGTGGAGGTGAGATCTAATTTGAGTTGGCAATATTTTGAGATGGGGTTCAATGTATTGCCTATTACCAAGACTGACTCAGTGCTGATATAATCTCACAATCCCTTTCTCTTTTGTAATATCTTGCTTCAAAGTGTTATTTCTATTAAATTTCTGATTTGTTGAGCTTTGCACAAATTCGACGTACAAAGTTTGTGTACAGCCCAGACCAAAACTGCTCCAGGTGAGAGATTCAAATAACCCGTGGAGGTTCAGGCAGCGGAGCTGGTTTGGTTTTGTATTTTTCACTAACTCCTGCTTTGGAGTAAACTTGCTCACTGTTGGGTTTGATCAAGTGTTCAGTAATCGATTCTAAAAACGTTGTGATAAGGAAGCTGAGCACTGCAGTTCCCAGCGACAGACGTGGGCATGTGTCCTGGGATGGAGAAAAATGCCGAGGATGAAAACAGCAGGGATGTTTGGTTAGAACCGATCTGCAGTGCTGCACTGCTCTCAGCAGCCCATGTGGCCTTTATTACAAAATCAGGAATTCATTTTTTTAGAATTACTTCAGTTTCTCTGTCCCCTAATTTTCTACGGAAAAGCCAGTTGTTTGCGTGTTGGAGACCGTGCTTGTCAAGCTCTTTGTTCTAGTCTGTTGCTTTCGGCCTTGACACGGAAAACAAGACTTTCATCAACGCTGTGACAGCAGATAGCGTTTTAATCCAAACCATGTTTAAAGCCAAAGCCCTCCCTGGCCACGGGCGCTCCGAGGGTCCTGGCACGCTCTGTACTACCTGTGTTGATAAGGGTGCCAGAGGGTTTGCTTAGGGAAAGAAGCCCTTTTCCATTTGATTCCATACCAGCCTCACAACTGGATTATGCCGCTCTGTGAAGGAATGTTCTTGTTAGTGTGTGGGTCCTCCACAGAGCACTCTGGGCAGGCAGTGTATCCTGGTACCCCAGCTACGGCTTTGGGATAGTACTGGGTAAGAAATGCATTGCTGCTAGCTAGTTAGATTGACCCAGTCAAGCTGCATTAAGGTAAGTGGAAAAAAAAAATATATTTTTTTTTTCCCAATACTCAGGTGCATAGTTAGAAAGGCTTCTAAATAACAAAGAGATGAAGAAAAAAAGTGTGCTTCATCCTTTTGTGCTGAGATGAAGTTGGTGAGATCTTTATCTATTGTTCCCTAAGGCAGAGCCTGTGCTTGCTTAGACTCACTTCAGCTCTGGTGCAAGCATATCTGAGGAGCACCTTGAGGCATGAGGTCCCTCTCACTGCTTCCCTCTTCCAGTTATCCTTGTGTTGATATATATCAGCTTATATATGAAGGRATGTGGATTGTGAAAACACCGAAATCAGAAGCTGCAAAGCAGTCAGAGTGGCTTTTGGGCAGAGACRAGGTGGTAGTTGACCCTTGAGGAGCCGATCACGTCCCTAGGAACCCATCTGCCGGGGATGGGACTTGGTAAGCTGCCTCTTCCTGGCGTTCAGGGCGGAGTGACGTCTCCCAGCCTGTCAAGTGGAGTGGGAAGTTTGCTTCCGCTACGAGTGCCCTGATGAAGGCCCTCATGGGGATGTCCTTACAYAAGCAGAACATGAATCCTGCCCAGCGGTATTCCAGTATAGTACAGGAATGTGGGATCAGGTSATGGGTTGGCTTGTTGCAAAGACATGGGGAAAGGAGTGTGCTGACTTGGGATGCTACCTTTTTGTTCGTATGTGAGAGAGGAAGTTGGGCTATTGGTTGTGGTCCCATCTGTCCMTGAGCAGTAGCTTGCTTTGTTTGCTTACTTTAACTTTCATTTAAGGTTCCTTCTAAGGAAGAAATGTAAAATTCAATGGCAAATATACCAGAAACCTGATCCCACATTCCCTCGAGCAGWGCTGCCCTCCTGGCCAGTGGTCGTGTCCTTGCACTGCTCTGCTGAGCTTTCCCTCTCCCGTGGGTGCATGCCCARTCCACGACCACATCAAAGCTGTGGCAAAGCCCAGTTTGCAAGCAGCCTCCAAGGCAGTCCACATCTGGTTTGCAGCTTTGACTGGGTACGTTGTACCAAGAGCATACCTGCAAAGCTCAGTAAAGGCTGAAGAGCAGACACCGAGCTTCCCAATGTAAATAGCTGTATGGACCGAGGCAGTCTCTCACTTACCCATTCCTGTAACTTATCCACATGAGATGTTTYATCCCTTCCTTGGTCTGTACTGTGTAATTTGTCTGGTTTTAATACTGACCATTACTAGCTTTTTAATGTTAAGACTATGCAGTGGGGGAAAGTCCGTTTACAATCATCTGCAGTTCCACTTCTGTTTGCATTTGCTAGTTTTATTGACTTTATTTTTAAGGACAAATAATCATGTGGAGTCTGGTTTTACTCCAGGACCTTCCTGTTTTATGTGAGGAACAGACCAAGACATGTAGCATCAGAAGAGTAAAATTAAGTGTGTGTGCGTGTTTGTAGGGGGGAAGAAGTGTTCTTCCTTTCCAACAAATAAATCAACTGCTTGCACTACCCAAGAATTATATAACAGTGCAACAAGTGTGGGCATTAAGGCTAAGCAGACACATCAACAGAGGGAAATCTCTGACTCGCTTTAGGTATGTCACTGAACATGGGATGCATCTTTGCAGACAGTCTGTCAGTTTTATTTCCTAATAACTTTTGACAAGAGACAGATAACACTGCAGAGTTTATTTTAGGTGGATTGTTTAGTTTTGTGTCTGTTCTCTTTTCCTTTTTTATTTTCCTGCATACTTTTCCTTTTCGTGGAGAGAAAAAAAAAAAAAGAAAGAAAAAAGTAAGGCTGTTTAGGGATATGGGGTAAGCAGTGGGTTATATTTGGGAAGGAAGCGATGGATGCAGAGAGCAGCCAGATTATATCCGGAGTGTTGGGAGAAGTGCCCCTGGCTCCCATGCTTCTATGTGTGGCACTCCCTGGGACAGCAGCGGGAGCAGTGACAGAGCTTCTGTCTGCAGGGAAGGGCTGATATTCCTGCCTTGTCCAAGGCTCGGAGCTGGCACAGGTGATGGCACACAGAGGCTGTGCCCAGGAGGAGGGGATTCAATGCTCTCCAATATGGACCAAGTTTTGGTGATGCTCGGCCCCTTCTAGGTGTTTCTAGGTATTTCCTCTGTACTTCCAGGTGTGAAAGGATGGCTGTGTAATAGGCATATTAGACATAAGACTTTGAATGAACCAGGAAAAAAAATCATTGAAGAGAGATGGTGTTTGAGCTTGCACAAGTCCTGCCATTTTTGAATCTATTAGAATCTTTCAGTCTCACCAAAATGGAGACCCAGCTATCGTTGCTTATGATAYTAACACTTTCCTTTTATCCCTTAAGCCTGTTTTGTACATGTCTCAATCTCATCTTCTCTAGCCTGTTCAAGCTCACCAAGAGGGTAGAAGACAAGACATGAACATCTAAAATCTATTGTTATGCTAAACCTGGTACTACTGCTATACTTATGCCAGAGTAGTATAGATGAGCTTTTCATTTATACTCTATAGCGCTTTACTAGGGAACAATTTGTTTTCTATTTTATTTTTCCCTGAGGGAAGAAAGAGAAAGTTAAATAAAAATCTCGGTGAAGCTGATAGTCGCCAAAGTATGTGTTCTGGTTCTAAAAATTCAGCGAGACGCTATCACTGAGAACCAGCCAAAAAGGGAGGGAGGGAAAAAAATAAAGGGGATGTTATTAAATTATGATTATAAATATATTAGGCAGTTTAATATGTTTTTTAAACTTTAATGTGAGCAGGACTAGCTGTCTGAGCATCTGCAGCACAAGGGCAAGGAGCTGCTGAGAGAGGGAAGGAYCCATGCTGTATTGCTGAGCATATGTATCAAAATGATGAATTTGGGCCATAAATAATATGAATTCTAGGATTTATAAACCCTTATTTTTAAGTATTTCACTCCAAGTAGTYGTGCTACAGAATGCAGATAATTGATTAAAAAAAAAATCAGGCTCCCCTTYTCCCCGTCTACCGAAACTTTTCTTGACCGGTCCGGGAATGAGACTTCGCCTGCTTGCCCCAGAGTCATGTGGAATGTGAACTTGCTCCATCAGCTGGGATGTGGAAAGGAATATTTTGAAAAGGCTTTAGAAAAGTGTTTTTCTACCTCTATTTTCCTTGGTCCCAGCTGCTCTTGCACCCTGAAAAGGAAAATGCGAGCTGATTCCTTTGCCTCTTAAGGAAAGGGCATGTTAAACTAATGTTTATAATGGTATGTGTTCAGATTTCATACACCACTTGTTTGGGTGGCTTCAAAAACATTAAGTTGGCAGATAGGCACCAAACTTGAGCGAGGTCAAGGCATGGGCGATAGGTTGTGTGTGCGCAGGAACAGAGCCGAGTCAGCCCCGTGTTGGGGGTGATTGCCGCCATCTCCATCCTTCCGTCTGCAGGAAGGGACCCRTGGGTGACTTGGGTATTCTGAGGGCTTCTGTTGATCTCTCCGATGCAAAAGCAGCTTCTCTCAGGAAGAAAAGCTGGAGCAGGGGGCAGGTCTCAATGACTCGCAGGTCGCAGTGGCCGCGGGAGCACAACGCTTACTCCATGTAATTAAACGCTTGGGCAGTGCCAGTGGGCAGCAGCTGCTTTGCAAATGACACKGCGAAAATGTGCAGGGACGTTTTGGTGGCAGCAAGCCCGGACATGCTTGCGACGGAGGGTGTCCCATCTCTCCTTTGATGCCCCACTCGGTGGCCTCGTTTCAAATGTCCTTAAGGTTGGCTGAGTTGGAGAGGGCCTGTGGCTAATGTGTTTAACTACTAACAGCCATAGTTTGTGGAACAYGCCTATAACTTAAGGCACATGAGTGGTCCCATTCAAAAGGCTGGATGCTCTCATGTGCTGCACTTRTGYTYGCAGCTRTTATGGACCCACTTAGTCGCTGTTCAGCAATGTAATTAAATTTGCTCTTGATGGGCACGAGAGATGGGCTCCTGGCCATGGCCTGAAGTGTTTTTTAACACAAAGTTTGTTTAAAATAACCATTTTAGAGTTTGTAAGGATACATTGCGTAAATGGGGGAAATAGATGGCAGTTGCTTTAAAGGTTTATTTTTCCTCCTTTTCTTTTTTTTCCTCCCTGTGTTAGCTTTTATGTTCATTTGCTTAGCTGATTTGCTGTCTTAGARAAGCTTGAGTTATCTTTTTATTTCTGTTAAGTACCTTTTGGTGAAGGGGCTCAGAGGAAAAAAAATCAATTTGGGGTGAAAATATAGGGACTTGTATGTTCAGAAAGGTCTACTGCACTCCAAATCTTTGTCCTTTTGCCTCGTGTTCTGATGCTCCTGGCAAACTCTTGGGGRCTTGGTTCTACCAGACCTTCAGTAACGGGCCAGATCTGACACAGAGTGCTGATTCCTAGCTTAAGATACCTTCTCTCTGCATCAACAAGATAAAGTTTATGCTTAAATATGCACACATTTGTGTCCTCTTCCATCAGGATTTCCATCAATTTTGCTTTTCAGCTTTGATATTAAGAAGACCTTCCAGCAGGTTCCTACTGGAGCAATAGACATCTTGGTCAGTCCTTGCTGCAACTTGAATGATTAAAAACTATTTCAGTTACATTTTGCATTTTGATTTCACGAAGAAGTGACTTTAAATGCTGTTTCAACCTAGGATTTTATAACTCAAAAGGTCTTTTTTTATTATTTCTGTGAGTGTTTGTGTTCTGCCCCTCCATGTATTTATTTTAAAATCCGTTTGTGCCATCAACACATTCTCAATCTGAAATGTAGATCTCAGACTAAGATGTTTTAGATGTTTGAACTGAATCCAGTTTTTAAGCAGCGCAGTTATCTCAAGTACATCAAAGTTTCCTTCTCAGTCCTCGTTATTATCTATTCTGGAGTGCTGATTGTTTTTCAGTATAATTAGAGCACGTGTCACTGTAAGTTCTCCTTCTGATCTTCCATCAGACGTGCTCTGGTGTTTACAGAGTAAGCTCTCATCCTGTATCTGTGAAGGAAGTTTTACTATGTCAAAACCAAAATTTTTGCCCTTGTTTTATGAGTTTAGATATCAGATCTATGTAGGATCAGGTTACTCAAAAGTACCAGTTTGATTTTTTTTTTTTTATTTTTAGTATGGACATGTTTTTTGGGTGTGGATACACACATAGCATTTCTATCAAATTAGGCAAAACACACAAGCAAGAGTTCATGGTAGTTATATGTTTTTATGCTGAGTCTTGATTGGCTGCATCAGGGTAGGTGATAGTAGATCTGCCCTGAAGTTTGTTGATGCTGAATTACACTACCCAAAATACCTCGAAGCTTGAAGCAACAGAGTGACTAGATTTCCATTTGGTGATTCTGGAGTTTTGGATCTGGTACTAGCAGCCTTAAAACTCATCTTGTTAAACCACAGACTCACTGTTACTCATCTTCCTGGAAAAGGATGTGCTCCCATGGCTCATGGAAAGAACCAAAAAACTGCCAAGTACCACTGGGGTAGGAATAATTAGCTGAAAAAATGCAGGATGGGGAGACCTGATTAAATTTCTAGGAATTGCAAACTACAATTTGGAATATCCTATATTGTGTGTGAGGAAGGAAAATTGATATATGCAAAAGACAATGAAATAGTTCTGCTCAGGCCTGTATTACGATATCCAGTTTGGGTGTTTTTCAGTGAGAAAACTATGGACTAAACAGCTTAAAGCTCGGAGGAAAGCAACGAAAATTAAATGAAACACCCAAAAGGATGTTTTAGAAGAAAATTGTGGAGAAAATGGAGTTTATCCAGCAAGATCAAAAAGAACTGTAAATTTTGGAATATGCAGATGATACTGCAAGGAGAACTGTTTTCTGTGTTTACGACAGCAGGTTAATGTAGGAATCTGTTTGGAAATTTGGAGGAAAAGTTCATTTTGTAGGAGGGAGAGGAAATAGCAGGAAGCCTTTCCTTGTGCGTGGTCTGGATGCCAGCAGCTTTCAGGAACTCTTGGGTCACCATGCCCAAATCTTTGCTATTTTGGGCAACCACATCATGGAATCCCATTCATAAATTTCTCAAGTACCATTTTAAAAATAGTTTGTTTTTATTTGCCTCCATTGCTCTGATTCAAACCTTGTGCCTCTGATTCAGGGCCTCATGTCTAATGATCATCTTTGAATGTTTTAAATATTAATGTAGTGATGTTCTCTGTATCTGTACCTCTTTACCCTTTGTCATGATCACTGGATTTGGAGGGGAAGGAGGTTGATGAGGGGGATCCGTCCATGGTGTACGGAGTAATTTAGAACTAGTTTTCTTGCTCAGTATGYGCTACTCGGATTTGAGCAATGTCCCCCCAGGGCAACGTGCCTCCACTACCCACGCCAGGAGCCTTGGGCAATCCAACAAAGTGAAGATGGGCCTGGAGTAAAACACGTTCCTGCTTCACTTACCAGGGAGAGGAGACTCGGGTTGCTTTTCCTTACCTGTTGTGTGGGAAGCTGACATATGAGACRAGACTTTGTAATGACTCAGGTGGAAGTGTGAAGGCTTGGGTTATTTCCAGTTAACAAACCTCATTGCTTTCAGGGAAAGGAATCACAGAGTGTGGGTAGTAACTTTGGTTTCTGACAAGAAACCTGAGAGTCCAGGCCCAAAACTGGAACTGGRAAACAGTGGAAACATTTGTTTAGGTGCAGCTTGGCTTAGCACTCCTCTTGTATGTGGCTGTATTTTACCTGCTCCAAAAGGCCTCAGATATTCACTGCTGTTGGAACCTGAATKGAAAAGCAAGGAGAAAGCAGACCTGTCACTAAAAAGAAAGTTAGAATAAGTTCTTCCCAAAGCAAAAGAGGGGGAAATCCAGTTAGGAATCAATCACGAGGTCCCTGCTGCCAGGCAGGAGGCCATGCCGGGCTTGGCTGGCAGGTCCCTGGACGTGATGGGGAAACTGGGGCATTTGAAGATATTTCTGTGCCCATTGTCCTGCCTTTCCCAAGGCAGAGGAGCAGACTCAGCTGAGTGCCGGGCACCCTGGTGCATGGTGCCCTAAAGTGAAGGCACGTGGCAGGCTGGAGTGAGGAGCTGGATGTGACCCCAAATCTCCTTTTGTCCCATTGCGCCATTCCCAATGAGGCAACAGCTCCTGTTTAGAAGGGCAGGGCTGTGAAAGGTCATTTGGTGATGGAGTTTTATCTGCAGAAAACTGAATCTGCAGAACTGAATCAATATTTGGCAATTTGTAAAGCTGAAAAAATAAAACTGTGCACCAGTGGACGCATGTGGATTAATGGAGGAGAAACACGTGCGCACAGGAGGATCTGCTTTTCCTCCTCTTTTTTCCTTGGCCGTGCTGTTGGGTGTGCTGTTATGACAGAAATTCCATGTTTAAGCAGTACTCCAGACTGCTTATTGAAATGGCTATGTGATACGCCATCTAAACCTCTGGGAATCACATCAGGAATCGCCCAAATAAATAGGCATAAGGCGAGAAGCCAGGCAGGATATGAGCACTAAAAGGCCTCAAGAATAAAGGGGTGTACCTCTCTGTCAAAGCAGGAAATAATTGTTTTATTATCAAAAATAATTTGGATGTGGATTTTTCTACTATTGGCTGATTTTTTGGTGGTTAGCTTGTTACATCTTGTTTAAAGAGTTGTAGGCTGAATCTCCTCGGAGGGCCTAAGGCCCATTAGCAAGCAGGAAGATTAGCAGAGAATCCCCTTGAGGTTTTGCCGCGCGGCGCGGCCGGCCGGCCGGGCGCCACGGGAGTTGTGACGGAGCTGCCGTAGGTGCCGCGAGGCTTTTCCACTCCTTCCCCTGGAACACACTGTTCAGCAGCAAGAGCACCGGGCTGCGGATGCGCTCTTCTGTGATAGCTGGCACCCTGCGGCTTAGGGGCTCACCGGGTCAAGCCTAAGTTTATACTTGCTTCAGTTTTCATTACTTTAGAGCATCCAGCCTTCTACAAAATATGGTCTTACTATGTATTTTTAGCCTCAGCTATTCCAGGACACGAATAAAGCAGATTTTTGGTGTGTTTTCTGAAGTTCTCTTAGAGGATATTGCCAGGCTGCTTTGTCCAGAGTTGTGTTGGCTTGCTTTGCTTCCCAGCTTTGGTCATGAGGGCTTCGAAGACAAGAACCATCTTTGCAGGTAGGCAGTGAATAAAAATAAACTGATATTGCGTACAAATACATCCTGAAGGAACATAATCTTACCAGGAAAGAAATCCCAGTTCCATATAAACAAAAATCACCTTGTCATTAAAATTAGGTAGAGAAAATAGTCAGAAGCTCTTCAACAATACCACAAATGCAATATTTCTTCATTTAGTTGTGCATAATTGACAGGAGATATGCAGTCATTATCCAAAATTTCGGGGCGCTGATGTCCCCTGTGTGCACACTGTTGGTGTGCAAGCTTTATGGATCCCATCCTCTCTGCACTGCTGTCTTGACAGGGCAGCTAGTGCAACGATGCTTTGCTCTCAAGCTAGGCCAAGTAGTGATTGGGTAAAAATAATAATTTACACTTAGCCCTTTGGCATGTTTTTGAACCATTGTGACTCGTTTAAATATTTTAAACATCGTATGTCTCCCAAATTAATGCATTGTGCAATAGCTGCTGTAGCATTATGGCACCTGTTCACCGTAAGCGCTGTGGCTCTATCGCGTCGCTTCACAGAATATCTCCAATGCAGAGCCCGTCACAATAAAAAATAGCAACAGCGATGGCTTCCAGAAATCCCACAGGGTGGCGAAGCGAACAGTTCAAGGACATTACCAGCAAACTGTCTCCATGAGGCTCGAAATCAGTCAAAATTGCACTGGCTTCATTTATTTGTCTAGCTGCCCTCTGATTCGTTAAATACTGGTATTGACATGACTATCGTGGCCAGAAAGGAGTACTTTTTTTTTTTTTTTCCCCCCTCCCCTCTCAAGCAACACCAAATTTACTGCAGCTTTAAAAGTCATCATGTCATGGTAATTCTGGAGAGCATGAATAATTTTTTAATCTAAAAAAGCAAATATTCATGAGAAAAACTTAGCTTGCAGAAATGCATCATGCTTTTCATAAACCTTTTAAACTTACCAACCAGCCAACTTAGTGTGTATTTTAAASACTGAAAAAGTTTGTGGATTACAGTTTACAATATATTTTTGAAATGTTTATGGAATAACAGATATGACAAAGAACCTTATCCAAATTAATTTTCTAAAATATTTTAGTAAAATAAAAATTTTCTTTCATATGGAAATTGTTTTTCTAAATGTTTTTGTGCCTGAAGATAAGCAAATATTAAAGTTTAATTCAATTTTATTCCACGCCTTATTTTCTCACTGAAGTGATAAACACTTACCAGATAAGTGAATAGAACATTTTCCTTTTTTWAAAAAAGGCAAGTGGATTATTTTTCTATTAACCAAAAGAGAAGGAAGAGGGGGGAAGGGGGAAACAGAAAAACTTTGCCTTACGCTTATAAACTTAATCACACATTGGAAAATAAATTCCTCTCTCAAATGCTAGAATGGAATTTTGGTCCTCCACAACAAACAAGGCAATATTATCCTCTTTGTCTGCATCAGGAAATATGAAAACAAATTATGCTTCCTCTCCCTCTCCATAACCGTGACTTTGTCTAGTGCTGCTTCCTCTCGCCCCACGTGGCACCGGAGGGACTGGCACGGCGCTGGTGTCTGTGGTCCACATGGTTCTGCTTGAGGAGAACCTCTCGGCACACGTTCATGATGGTTAAAATACCTTCTGAGCATTAATAATTTTGAGTGACTCCATGTCCTCTGCTGGGGAGCAGTAAGTTTTCTGTATGTAAATGTTGTTTAAACACTTTGTGTCAGAAATCAGTGAGCTCCATGTTTTGGTGGAGCGTTATGGTGTACCACTCAGGAGCTACCTTGCTATATGTTTGATGGAGACAAACTCGGGAAATAACAAAATCTGTATCTACAGAAGAGATGTACTGTTTGAAATTGAATTAGATCATTTGTATTTTGTGCTTTGGTGGCCACAGCTGGTTGCTTTTTCAAGGAAAGATGATTTGCTCATAGTACTAAATATACTCAATATTTGGAATACGTCATGTGAAACCCAGTGTTCACCTGCTGACACTTGTAGTTGTGGTCTGTCTGGTTAATTTCTTAGAGAATAATAAGCAAGTTAAGTAGCAATAGGGAGAGTTGCTTCTATCTTGCACTTTTTTGAGATAAAATACTGGACCACAGGTGCTTCTTATTTGTTTTGGTTTCATTAATGTTCGTTTAAAAGTATAAAATTATCGTCTTGCTGATTATAAACAGTGGTTTTTTGGGTTTTTTTTGAGAATATTATCTAACTTCTTCCCAAATATGTCCTTATTATACACAGATTGAATGTGATGATCTTTCCAAATATGATGCCCATCTTATGTTCTGCTTATGAGAACTTCCAGGGTTTTTACCTGGGGCTGGCAGGGGCTGTTGAGCACCTTTACTCTTTTTGATGTGGCCCGAGTAACATCCCTTTGAGCAATCCAAGTTTTTCAGTGCGTTTGCCTGCCTCCTGATGCAAAACCTAGCAGCACAGCGGTGTGCACGCAGTCTGGGCCTTTGCTGCTCCCGTGCTCCAGGATGAAGTGTTCCTGCACGCCAGCTCTGAGGACAAGCTAGCTATGCCGACACATTCCTTTTCTGTTCCAGGAATTTTGTTGCCCAACACAAGGCTMCCAAGCATGCCAAGCAAGAGTATGTGATCTTCCTGTTGTGCAGGTCACGGTACCTCTGGGACTGGGCAAGCTTGCTCTCAGTGCAGGGCACCTTCCTGGAGCATCTTATCTCTGGCAGTCAGATCCTAAAAGCAAGCACCGCCTTAAAAGCAAGGGAGAGATGGCCTGGTCATATAGTCACTTCTTAGGTCTTCCTCCTGCAAGCCTAAGCTTCACCTTGTAAGACTGGAAAAGGCAGGGAACGGGCTCAGACATACAGGGGTTTTGTAGCTTTACCCCCGTAGTGTCTTATTTTTGCTTTYTCAGTTAGAGGTAAAGCCCATTTCAATTGCCAGTGAAAATTAAAAGTTTATTATTGTATAACATGACAACAACTCTTCCCCTTTTATAAAAATGCTTTTAAGCCTTGCTTACCATTGGATTTTAGCTTTATTTTTTGTGGAAAGGTGCCTCAACTAGTACAGAGCTAGACTACCAGATATTGAACCCAGGTCCTGGGTTGAATACCATCTACCACCGCCTCCCTTMCAGATCAGTTCCACTGGTTCTGCACACCCAAAAAACATATATAATGTGGAGCTCTGCCAGACCAAGCCTGACCCGCCCAGGCTGGAGGCCCTGGCTGCGGCTGTGCGGAGGCAGAGGAGCTGCAGCCCCTGCTCATGGTGGCTCTCAYTGGAAGCCCTCAACAGAACCGCCCAAGGCATCAGGATCCATAACGAGCCCCAAGGAATTGTAACATCTCAAGAGATGTCCTGTACAGTAATGATTATCATAAAACATAATTTCTGGCAAGACAAATCCTCCAYTGGCAGGAGTCTTCAGACTTAAGTCTATGCTGCCTGAATGCTCTAGTGACTATGGAAGTGTAAGCAGGAGTGCAAGTGCTTCAAGAGTAGAACTTTAAATTGGAAACCTCTTGGATCAATAACAGCTTTACTGRTCAGTACATGCAATGACTTCAAGCCCAGATTTCAGTCCATGACTAATATTTTAACAGTAAAATTGATGTTCTTTGGATCTTCTTATTCACTTGTTCAGCATAAGAAGCACTTTGTAACGGCCTGCTAAAGGAAAATGTATGTATCATTTTAAATTTATTTGCACATCTTTTAAAAGCAGCTGTTAGTTTAGCTAGTTGCCCTAATATATACCTCAAATCTTTTAAATCTTTTTGGAGGAACCTCCCTAACTTTCTACTACTGTTATTTTTTCCTTCCTTCTTATTGTCACTCCTTAAGAAAAATGGCTTTCACTTRGAACATATAAACAAAAATAATTAACATCAAAACGTCCTCCATGATGTACCTAGCAGTATTCACAGAGCACGGCCACTTCACTTCCCTCTCTTAATCCATCCAGTGTTCCCATGGCATGTCTGCCAGGACCCGACACTGCAGAGGGCATTCAAGAAGGTCGTCTTCAGCTGTTTGGGAAGCCAAAGGTAACGCGTGTAAGTCGGAGCACTACAGCCTTCRGTATCAATGAATTTTGTGTTGAGCCTGCAGTGCTTCTGTGCGCATTGCACTTAACAGTAATGCAGATAATACTGCAAAAATTATGCTATATGTATATCAATGTAACCTAGAAGCAGAATTTGGCTCATCTTATGAATAATAATTTATAATAATAACTTATAATAATTCATGATTATGAAACTGTTCTTAGGGTTTGAAAATAAAAATATGATGAGTTTTAACACGGCTTTGATGCCATTTGTGTGAAATGGAAAAAGTAGTGAATTGGAAATATTTTCCCAATGTCTGGTGAYAGAGGAATGCCTGACTCTCATATTCTACACAGCTACGGTAGTTATCTGAAAACAGCTGTGCCCAATAAGCCGTGCAATAGTTCTTGTTGATTGGAAAAAAATCAACCATATTTTATCTTAGGTACATGAGGAAGAGTGGGTTTTTGGCTTGTTTGTTTGTAAAACTGTGGTTCTAGATAAACTGGTGTTATGAGTCCTGTCAGTTACATTAAAACTTATATTTGTGGGTCCTTCATATCATTCCATCCAATATTATCAACTTTTTTTAGGGAAAGCAGCTCTTTGTTTCCAGATTTCATGTTTCCCCAGCTGTTGCATCACATTGCAGATGTGTTCCAACCTAGGGCTCAATACTGTAAAGAGGGTAAATTTATCTTCAAAAGCAAAAATAGAAGAGGAGAAATAGAAATGATATTATAGCAGTGTGTCCTTATGTTAATGTGTCATCGATGATGACAGATCAATAAGTTTAAAGCTGTGGATGGCCTTTCAGGAAGGCTCTCACCCCACCCCAGAGACCTGCTGTTGATAAGTTAGTGCTGAGAAATGGAGGACAATGCTTCAAATGATCTTGCTAAGAGCTGGTTTTTCTCCATGTGCGTGGCAGGAGTTGGTTTTTCAGGGTTCCAAATACTGGCCATAATCTGTGAATGGGCTCTGCCATTGAGCGTAATTTGAAGTGCTAACAAAGCTGTCAGCTTCAGCTATATTAAGACTGTCCTCCACTGAAAGCAGTTGTGTTCTGTACAAAAAGCTGCCCTTAGAATCCCATTTCATTTCACTGTTCTTTTTTTTAATGGATTGGATCGTAACTTCCTTTCTGTTCACTTCATTAGGGTAATACTTTGTACAGATCTAGGCTACAGCCAAGTTTTAAAATAAATGCAAAAGCAAGGCCATGGGCAAGTCTTGTTGCGTCCCACGCAATACGTTGCTGAGGACCAAAGGGCTYGGGACCTGCTGCTGTGGTGGGTGGCTGCCAGGAGATGTCGGCGTTGCTGGAGCATTTAATCCCATCTRGGGGAAAAGTGGGTTGTCTCATACATCAAACCGGTGCCTTCCCGGTCAGCTAGTGCAGCCTCCTGCATCTGCCCAAGGGATGCAGCCTGAGGGAACRTGTGGCCATTAGGGAGTGGAGATGCAACTGCTGGGCTTCTCGCGGAGCAAAGCTGAGGAGAGCGCKCTGAGGGGAGCACTGTGATCCCGGGCCAGGCTGCTGGGATGGAGCCAGGGCCTTGCAAACAGGTGTCAGGCTCCCAAAAAAAGCTCCCTGCGTTTGCCAGCAGTGGGTATCCTCATTGGCATTCTGCATGCAGCATTTAATGGGTCAGGAGGGACGACCCATAGGTCAGAGAGGAGGTGCACTCATGGGACGGGGACGGAGGCTGCCTTGACATTTGTCTAGCCCCATTTTTCTGAGGGTAAAGCAGGGATTTGAGGCTCCAGGTCTAACAACCCAGGCCTTTTTACACGTAAGGAAACACAAAGAAGGGAAGGAAGTCATAGGTGAACACTTGTGAGAAGATTTTCTTTCCCTTTTTTTTTTTTCTTTTTCTTTAGTCCAAGAAACCTCTAATTGAATTTAGAGGAGACATGGAAAATAAAGAAATGGTGAGAATCTGCTAAAGGAGGATTCTGCTGCTAGGGGGCAATATATATTAAGCAAAATCACACTGAAGAGTTCTCTCAGTATCTTGCAAAGTTACTTTTTTTTTTAAGGCATTTTGCTACAGGAGTTTCTTCCACAGGAAGAGTGTCGTTACAAACAAAATATGCAACCTAAATATATAGATTTGCATATATACATATGTACATGCACATACATGTGTACACATGAATACACGTATGTATGTTAAAGGCTATCAGCAGCTTTCTTCATACGTTCATTCTCCATCACAGAAGGCTCCTAATGAGTCCTGGAGCTTGTGCATTGCTTTTCCATCATAACTGATATGAAACAAATATCTTAAGCTTTAGGATTCTAGAAAATAAATGTTACTACTTCAGGAATACTTGTGAAGTGTGGGTACAACGACTGCTTTAAAATGATTTGCTCATAAAACAAGGAACACCTCATACTGCTTGATTCTCAGATTTTATAATTTCTTATAAAGCAAAAAGATCACTGTGTTTTTTGAAATATAAAAGTCTTCTTTCACATGGCCATGTAAATGTCCTCCTCCTTCCTTGCTGAGAAAAACTGGGACATCTAACTTGGATGTCTTTATGACTTTTTTGTTCCAGCCAGTTTCTTAAACATAATCCTTAAAAAGAAAACAAAGGGAGATAAGAGAAGCCAGCTTCAGCTAAATTATTGGTTTCAGGTTGAGGAGTGAAATAGCTGTTGGATTGTTTATATGTTCTCATACTGACTTTACGATGTTCATTTTAGTCCTGGCGGGCATTTCTCTAGAACTGCTTTGTTTGAAGGCAATTTTCCATTTATTTTAAATAAAAGCTCATTGACTGAAAAAATTCATTAGCTACAAGCAATTGTAACTATAATATTAACAAACTAGCTGATCTAGACTGAGACCGGGGTGGGAGGGRGAAAAAACAATACGGAAAAAAATACTGTAGCGCCGATTCCCTGTGTTTGCTCGCATGGTCACCTTCAGACCACCAAAGTCAGATGAAGCAGCATTACCTGAACACGTAATGGTCACAGAACCGTGTGCCAGGTTKCTGCAATTGAAAAGCTGTTGTTAAGTAGTTTAATTATTGCAAAAGGAGTTGCCCGAGAATGTTTTATAGCTGTATCTGAAGACTGAGCAAAGAAAGAGATTTCTTTTCTTCCTCTTTCTGATGACTTGAATCTTGTTTCCTGTGTTATCYGGAGTGAGGGATGTACTGGAGATTCGGGAGGAGGAGAATTGACTGGAGCAAAGACACATGCGCGCACCTTCCTACTTAGGGTTATAATGCAGTTGTCTCTTCAGTTCTTCTTAGTCCACCAGTTTTTGCCTCCAGATTCTTGCCTTTTTGGTTTATGTAATTTTATCTCTTTCAGCTCAGTGTAGAGTTTGCCTGTTTCTTCTCGTGTGCTTTATTTGTTTGTTTGCATAGCAAAACTTTTGTATTATTTATTTAAGGTTTGTGAGCCCATCATCCCAAAAGGAAATCTTGGAGGACTGATAATTGTTTTGTGTCCTCTACAGCAATATCAACCCTTAATTTTTAAGGTGGGCTGTGTGGCAGAATGGGGGGTAAATAGGACATCACATTTTATTTCCTCCTGTCTTCTCCTTTTGAGAGAGGTGGGAGATGGGGAGGAAAAGAATTAAAAAAGAAAAGGAAGGATTCAAGGATGGGGTATAGCTGCAGCTTTGTTTCACCTTTTGTGAGGAATGCAGCTTTTCGGTGTGCAGSCAGCTCTCTGTGGTAGCCGCTGTCCTGAGAACAACTAATTGCTGAGTTTCCAGAGAATCAAAGATTTTCTTCAGGCTAGAGCCTAAGGGATTYTTCATGTGTTTCTGTTTGTTTTGATTTCCTCTTTCTTCTCTCCTCTTTCCAGGACTTGTCAGTTGAATTCAAGCTGGTGGTTGGCATCTCTAGAGAGGAAGGCAGAGTAGGACAGTGGCTGGTGCAGGACATTGGCAACTTCCTCCTCAAGCAAAAGAGCCAGAGAAGGAGTTTGCCCAGAGGATGCAAATCCCTGTACTCGGCATGGTAGCTAATGTTCAGACTTGCCCATTGCATCCCAAGGTCTGTGAAAAAATGTAGGAAGAGGGAAAAGGGAGCAAACAGGTGCTTCTTCCTAGCAAGGAAGAGACTGGAATCAACATATGTGTGCCATATGTGTGCTCTATGGAGCCCTTCCTAAACATGAAGGCTGCCTAAGAGCCCATCCTCTCTGCTAGCTGTGAAAAATATGGGGCTGTTAATAAGTGTTGGAATTAGCTGGCAAAGCCTGACCTAAGGAAGATGGAAGTTATTCACGTATGACATTAACCTGATACTTTCTTAAGCTTGATTTGCCAGTCGATTGAAATTGGTATCAAATGCTGTTTAGCCCCGTGCATTCTGCACACAYACAGAACTTGCACGCTTCCAGAGAGGCAGAGACTTATTGCACGTTTGCTGGGGGGGGTTATTTGCTTGTTTTAGGTGCATGCTGAACATTTGGGAGTATCAAAGCAATAGATATATAAAATGTAGAAGGTTGGGTCTGAATCTACCCTATATTAGCATTAGGAAACTTCTGTCTGGAAATCCACAGGTTTTAGAACAACATCAGTTGTGAATACAGAGAAGAAACAGCTCGYTTGTTATGTGGCTGTGCTGAGATACGCTGAATACTTCTTCAGGTCTTTGTCTTATTTTTTTCTGCTAAGCACATATAAGAGAGCAGGTTCGCTGAAGGACTTAGTGGTGAGAAGGCAGCAAAGATGCCAGTCTTCACAATGTTCATTTCTCTTTTACCTCCCAGTAGAGATGAGGATATGTCAGTAGCTGAAATAGGATGCTAAGAGCYTCTTTGTGCTCTTCATATTTTGTTTACTGACTTTGCAAAAGTAACTCTGAAAATGAATAATTTTGAGTTATTTTCTCTTTTAAAATGATTAAATAAATCATACTTTTACATTTTTAAAGTCTTTAAAATATTCTGTTCCATACAGAAGAAGGATGCTTTGTGTTCTGCTCTGCCAAATCAGCATACGTGAACTGGTTATAAACTCTGTGTTTGTAATTACCAAAGTGGTTCAGATTGCTTTACTTAGTATTAAATCCTGACATCACCTCTAACTAGAGAAATTAYTTCAAACTTCTTATAATTAAGATCATTTCAATAAAGCTCTCCCATTTCACATCTTTTCCAGTAATCGTAATAAGCCGGAATTTTATGACTCGTTGGCTACCTTATATATTTGTTCTTCCCGAGATTGCCAGGAGACTGATGTGTAAACACAGATGTAAATATATACTTGCAGATGGGTGATTGTTTTAGCTTGCACAATAGGGCTGAATCATGTGAACAGGTCTCCTTGCTCTGTGCCGTGGGCTTAACAAACGCTGCTCACAAGTGCAGCCTCAGAGCACACGGAGCTCTTTTGCACTCACTTGAGCATGTGTCTTTCTGTACCAAAACATTTTCTATCCTATTTGCAATCTCTGAACTATAACTTTTCAGTTCACAGGCCCATGATAAGGTGTTAAAAATTATCAGATTCATGAAGTCAGCAATTGGTGCTTGTCATCTAATGTCTTTTGTAATCCAGTAGAGTGACTACAGTTTTATTTAACGCATGTGTGAGAGGAGGGGAAGGGAGAGAGGACTTGTATAGCACTTAAGCTATTGTTACTAGAAAGTTCTTTCAGGTATCCTTCCATATCCAGGCTTAGGTTCTTTTATGCAAGAGGTATAGGAGTTCCCAAAGTTGCTATATGAGTCTCAATGCTTTACAGAGAGAATAAAATACCCTGTTTGGCAACTGATCACACAAGTGCCAATATCCAGATATTCAGGGAGCGTGAGTATGGATGTGCCTACTGGAAGAAGCATGTGTGTATTCAAAGGGAATTGGTACAAGCATGTTCCTAAGCTGATCTTGCCATTCAGCATTCAGTTTTCAACATAAAAATATTTTTTAACTATTAGAAGTTATCTGAGTTTGAGGGTCCTGTCTCAAGGTCACAAGTGCAGCATCGGTTATGAAATAACTATCTGAGAATGTCAGCAGCAATCATGGCACTGCAGACATTTAGGCATTGTGTACTGTGTGCATCTACCGAGCAAGGATAATACCAGGCCAGATTGATATGAATTGGGCAGGAGCCTGTTTATGTGTGTGTCCAGTCATAACTTCTTCTGTGGCAACTTTTTCATGGTTTCCCATGGTTTTCCTGTGCACCTATGAGAAGAATCGGGCCCCGTCTCCTCTGTAACTCCTCATTGAGCAGTGGAAGCGAGGAGACGGATCCTGTCCTTTCCCTGCTGCTCTTCAGGCAGCACAAGCACAGTTCTCTTGGCCTCTCTTGGCCATCCCTCACCACCCAGCACTTCATCATCCCTTTCAGCYGATCCCCCAGGACCTGCAAGTCCTTTTCGGCAAAGCTGCTTTCTGTCCAGTCAGTGCTCATACACACTGTGTGAAAGTCTGTGAATGGCTGCACGGAGCTGGTCCATCCCGAGCGYAGGACTTTGCCACCGGCTTGAGAGATGGACTAGCTGGAGCAACAGACTGTTTTAGTCTAACTCCTGCTAGAGTCTGTGTGGTTTTGTTCTTTGAGGGGGAGAGTTATGCACTTAGTATCCATTCAAGGCTAAATTCTGAAATTCTTGCTTTATCTGCACTCTTCAGACAAGGAAATGCTGTTCTGATTTTGAGTGGTTTAAAACAGGCATTATCTCAGTGTCAAAATCAATGAAATGCTAGAAAACTGCCTTGCACCGAGTGCATAAATGCATATGTGCAAACAATAGTTTGTATTTCATCAATTGTCTGTAATGAAATTTTTCCATGAAAACCTTATTTATATTCTTGCTGGACTGGAAACGCAAACAGTAAAGGTGTCAGGTCAAGAAGGAGGACAAAAGGTCTGATTTTCAAAAGGCCACTTAGGTAGGAGTAGAGTCGCACACAGTGGCTCAGTACATCAAGGGCAATACATATGCACTTCAAGGCAATGTATACGAACACAGTACTTAGTTTTCCAGCATGAACAAGTGCAGCTGCTTGAAGGACTAAACRTCTGCTGTAAAATGGGAAAGCACCATGCTGCCTGTCTTCACCTTATGGTTCCCTATGCTTTTTTTCCGCTCTTTGCTTAAAATCCGTGCGAGGTTAAGTAGTGTCTGTTAATTAATGCTGAGGTTGCRTCTGGTGCGATAGCTAAGGGTGCGTCCAGAGGAGAGGCAGGGGGTGGTTGGAAGGGCCGTGGGCCCYGTTTGGGGCAGGAGGGAAGGGCGAAGGCGAGGGTGGAAGCGCGCACGAGGGCTTGCTGGCACACAAAGGCAGGAACAGGATATGTTTCAGCTTGGGTGCCTCTGGGAGGAGCAAGGCTTGGGATTAAAGCGTCCTGCTGAAACGGCTCCTGTTCTTTGCAGATGCAGCCCGCGACTCTCACGGGGTGGAGTTCCTGCCCGAAGCTCACGGCGAGGCCCCGAACAAGACGGGCATGAGGATGAACGAAAAATATTCCTGYCTACCTGATGAGGACAAGGGGATCCACATCATTAACATCCGAGCCATTGAGGATATTGGATATGTCCAGCACGAAAGTACAGTGAGTAGAGGGCTTGCCACCTGTGCAAGAGCTGACGTGCTCCGCTCTGCTCCGTACCTCGCTTCTCTTTGCTTCCACTCCCAGGACGCTCTAAAATCCTCTCCCTCCCTTTTTCAGAGTTAGTTAATGAGGAAGATTATCACCTGCCACCGTGTGTGCTAATTTATAGGGTTTTGTTGCTTCATGTATGCGCTGAAGCAGGAAAGCAAGGGCTCCTGTTCAACTCTTAGCCTAAAATGGGGTTGATTGGTCTAAGATTACTCAATCTGACACTAAGGCTGTGGTAGCCTTTAAATCTCTTTGCCCATACAGAGTGTTAGACATACCTGTGTCTAACACTTCATGCAAAAGTTATTATTAACAAAAGCATCGTTAAACAAGTAGTCCATAGCATATGGTAGAGGTCTTTTTCCCAGATAGATTTTTTTCACTGCTCTTATTTGTGCCGTGGTTAAACACCTTACCAGGGATGCTAAGAAAGGCTAGTGATACGAATGCCAATGTGATTAGGAGTTGGTTCTGCCACAAGCATGTAAAAATGAATTTATTCAGGTGAAGGAGTTGAGATGGAGTGGGCTATGTAACAGGCCTTGGCGAAGAATGTGTAACAGAAAGGCAATACTCTCCCCATCGTGGAAACTGAAGCTTAATTAGGATTGAGTGGGGCGGAGTAATGCTGTCAGAACATAAATATCTCTCTTCCTATTTTAAAACCAAAATGTCCTTTATGTGTCTTTCCTTTGCAATTGGAGAGAGAGGGGCCTTGCATGGACTAAATCAATGCCTCTCTATAGATTTCAGTGCAACAGCACTGTAAGAAAGGATGTGGCTGGTGAGTACCTTTCAGTATTAATACCACATCCTTAAAAAAAAAAAGACCCACATCATTATTTATTTAAAGTAGAGCTGACGGGCTTCTTTGAAGTCTTCAGCTGTGGGTTGTATCTATTCTCATATATTAATAAATTTACTGATGTTATTATCTTTAGAATTACACAGTTTCCTAAATGTTCTCTTCCAAGTACTTGGTGCATCTCTTTGAGGGTCAGCTTTAGAACAGAAAAGTGCAAAGAACTGCAAAGACCCTCATTCCGACTCTAATGTCACCTGCCCTCTTCTTGGTGGTAGTGGTTCAAAGAAAGGAAGAAGCTGAAAAAGCTTTTAATGCTCCTTTTCTCAGCCTCTACCAAAAGAGTGCTCCAGGACAAGGAAAGGCATGGCCAGAATGTACCGGTCTCCCTGAACCATTATAAACATCTGGCAGACTCACTGCTGTAATCTTCAAGAGCCATCTTCAGTCCTGTCTGCCCCTGTGATTTACTACTCTCCAGAATAGACCTACTGATTGGTGCCGACTGTCCCTCCTGAARGCAGGCCAGTGAGGATAGGAAGTTCTTGGGGTCCAACTTGTTTACCTGTTTTATCTTTTCGCAGCTGTCAGAACACGTCAGTTAAGTTTTGTCGTTCAGAAATTGATTTTAATTAATAAAATCAATGCATCTTTTTAAAATAAGTGCAGTTAGTTATCTTAAAAATTCCAGCGTGCCCATATTGTGTTTAGAACTGCTATTCATGTTGAAGCTTCATATCCTGAAAGTCCAGTTTGTTTTTATTTCCTGATATTTTCATTCTATGAAAAATTGCGCAACTGAGTTGCCTGCCACAAGAAGGCAACTCTTTAGTTTTTAACTTGCTTTTAAAATATTGTTTAAAAAGAGAGCATTTTCATGGATAAATAGGAGCACAGGAAAAAGTAGGTGGATGCTCACCTGCATCTGGGACTCTTTGCCCCCCATCCTGCCCCTTACCCCAGTGACGTGGCAGAGCGAGGAGCAGGACAGGCTCTTCCCAGAAGAAAGGCAGGGATTTTCTGTTGTGGTGGCCGGGACGTGCCCTCCTCAAGGCAGCAGCTGGAGATGCCTGCTGGCTTTGCATAACTTTAGGTTGATATTGCACCTCTGAAAGGGGAACCTGCCCACTGGCACCAGGACTCGTGTGGACTGAAGGATACACAACACACTCCTGAGGAACCGGGTGCAGAGGCGGTGACTGCTAATCTTCGTTCATCAGAGATGACCTCTTGTATTGTATTGTTTTGATAAGCTCAGGGAATGCTGGCTGGATGAAGTTTCAGGTGTGCTGAGTCTCATGTGCTGTACAGGAACATCCTGGGTTGCTCTTTTCATCTAGGTTTAAAAAATTGGACTTAGCCACAGCTGTTTGCAAATAACCTACACTCACAGCTTAGTTACAGAAACAGTATGAGACCTATGCATCCCAAATGCATTTTGGCCAGTGTGATTTGCAGCTGGTAGCCAGCTGCTATTACTTGGAGCCAAAATCCTTTTCCCTATATAGAGGCTTAAAAATCTTCTGTGAAATTAAAAGCCAAATATTGTCTTTGAGCTCTGGAAGGTCACTGCAGTGATGACTATTTTTAGTATAAAAACAAATGCAAGCTGGTAGACAATTTTCGCTCTTAAAATAGTCCCTGCATCTTCAAGGATATTGGGAATCCTGAATTAAAGGTGTTATTGAAGGCAGAAACCAATATTCGTTGGCATTTTTGTGCATTTCGACAGTTGTCCTGGGAGGTTTTCAGATAAATCCTGGGGAACTGAGTTTTAGGCCTTGCTTTTCTTGCATCTTGCAACATTACAGAGCAAACACACACGGCAAAATTCAAGTTTAGAATAAAGCCTYTGCCACCATTGGACTGCAAAGAGACATGGTTTTATAAGAGGGAAAGAGAGTGATGAGCACGGAGAGCAATGAATCCCCTTCCCTGGCTGCAGCCCGTTTGCATTTTTTGGCTGTGCGTCACGACCAGCTGGCTCCCCTCAGTCTGCCTCTGAGATGATCTCTTTCTCAGATGATAYGGGCTTGCAGCTCTAGATAAGCGAAGTGAGAAATGCTTGCACATGATATTAATCTATTTGTCAGCCTTGAAGCACAGATGTCATGGGTGGAAAAGGACAGATGATCTTAGTGGTGATTAACCCACAAAGGAGAAAACCAAATCTAGCAAGTAGCTGACTTATGAACTCGCATGCTGGTAATTAGATTAAATCCCAGTCATTCTAGCTATTTATTTCTGGCCAATAAAATCCCGGGTGGCTAAGCAGTAAAATTGCAGGTGTTAACTTGCAAAATTGTTTTGAGGAAGTAGCACATGGGGGCTCCTCCTGTATGCCTGGTGGCCAAAGATGGGTGGCTACATGTTCATGGCAAGAAGGGCTACCTAATAGAAATATCGGGCTTGTTTGGTGGCCATCAGCATGTGCACTAATCGTTATTTTCCTCTCTCCTTCTCTCTACACGTTCTCTGGCTTCTAGTTGTTAAATTCCCTCTCTAGAAACCCAGATGCAGACTGCAAATATGGACTCTACTTTAGAGATGGCAAGAGAAAAGTGGATTACATCCTGGTTTATCATTACAAGAAATCCTCAGCGGGGAGGACGCTCGCCCGGCGAATTCATCACAATGATTCAAGTGCCCGGAGCACCAAGCAGGATCAGCCGCTACCTGGGAAGGGAGTGCACCTGGAGATGGAAAACGAGCCTCATGTGGACTACCATGAGGATGACAAGAGGTTTCGCCGGGAGGAGTATGAAGGAAACCTCATGGAGGCTGGTCTGGAGCTGGAACGAGATGAGGATGTAAGGAACCAACTTAAGCAATGGTTAAACACAGGGGTGATAACTAATGGCCGGATTCTGGGAGTTGCAGAGGAGCCAGATGACCCTGACCCCAGGGGCCCGGGCTCGCCACTGCCAGGGCTTGCTTTCAGTCTGGTAGCCTTGTCCAGGGTCGTTAAAATTGGCCTCTCAGGAATAGCCCAGCGAGGTGACGTTTCTGGCTTGGCAGTCTGCTTGGCTGTGGCAGGTTGCGGCACACCCACGATTACAACACAGGTTGCTGACAACACGTTACTGTGTCTAAAAGTGAGGCTTATATTGCACTGATTTAAGTTGGTTTGCCACGTGCTGTGGTTTGGGTCCACCGGTAATGCTAGTTCTGCTGAAAAAAGCATGATAAAGACATTGACATTTTTATACCTCAGTTACAGCCTTCCAGAGAATGCAATGAAATGAGCTCGGCTTGGGAGGTTTTAGTGAATGTTCTAGTTGAAGTGCAGGCACCTGTGTTGAAATTCGTGTCTCCATTCCTAGACACCAGCAGTGCAGTTCCCCGGAACCCCCAAAACAGCGTGTGTTCTATTAAAAGGCCGCTAGACTCTACAGAAACGGTGTGTGAAGTTCTGCCAGTGTGCGATTAGTAGGAATAGCTCCAGCCGTATTCATTTCAAAGGAAGCTATTAGACTGAAGTGATCCAACCGATACGCCTGGAGTTATTGACAGAGAGGGTAAATATTTCTGTTAGTTTTATTAAACAGGATCTTCAAGTTCAGATTAAACATCTAGACCTGGGATCAAAGTATATATTTTTAAAAAAAAGGTGTTACCTTCGTAAACTACAAATAAATTCAGTGGTGCAAAGTAAAACACTTTTGCATCTTGTACCCAGCTGTAAATAAAAACTGCTTTCTGACAAACTTTAAAAGTGTTGCAGTAGGTTGGAAATGCTCTAGTGCCAAGTCAYAGAGTTCTAAAAATACTTACAAGCTGGGAGGCCCCCACCTGTGACAAGCAGTATGATTTCAGATGTTGCAGAAGGCTTCTGAGTTCATGCTAGGACACCATAAACGCCCATCCTAGGGAACAGTTTTTTCAATACAAGGCATCAAAACAGATCAGAAACGTATGGAGATCAAAGCCCTGGTATTTGCAACAGCTTCTGTGTCCAGGATGTCAGTGTAGGGGAAAAAGTGTACCATCAGTTGAGCTYGACAGGCATGCCGTGAGATTGCACTGGAGATCTTCCTCCTTGCAAAAAGAGTTTACCAAGTCACTTAAGCTCTCTTCAGTGAAGTAAATTCCAAAATGTTTTGGAAGCTGTGCTCTATTTGAGGGCTGGCAGATATTTGTGTCCTCCAAGCCATRAATTTCTAGAAAGAAGGTGCAGAATATTAGTGTGTGAGCACCAGTTGTAATAACTTCTGACATTTGTGAAACACCAGGATTAGAAATCTTTAATGAAGTGTCGCTCTTCTGTTTGGTGAACGCCTGCTAGTTTGGTATCACTTGTCCAGGTTACTCTCATAAGCCTGGCAGGCAAGTACAGGTGGATTGGAGCATGCTGGAAGCCAAATCCCAGTGCCCTGCTTCTGGAGCAGAGCTCACATAATCCTAGGATCCAAGGATTCAAGAATGTGCAGGATTCTATTGCTACTACTGTGTGTGTGTTCTCTCTTTTAATTCTTCCTCCAATTTTCCCAATTTAAAATGCTTGTGTTAAAACACATAACACATAAAACACATAACATAACTGTTCCCAACTGCATATGAAGCAGCTTTTCTCCTTTTTAAAATGCAGTTCTGATCCTTTGAGATATGGGCAACTTAGGCAGCAGGGACTTTCTCAGTTCCATTAATTACAAAGCACTCAAGAAATCATGGTGTTTGTTTGGCTGTGTGCCTACGATTCAAATGTAACTGGATGAGTCTATATTTGTGTCCATAGACATTAGTCTCTGTTTCCTAAACAGTTTTTATCTTCTCTGTTTAACCTTGTGATAATTGTTTTTGGAAGACAATGGTATTTGTGATGGGAGCGTTTTATAACTACTCAGCAAAGGGAGGTGTTCGGTGATTGTCCCTGTTGTTGGAAACTAGAGCTGTTTCAGACAAATGTCTGCAGCAGACCCTTTGTTCCTGGAATAYGGGTGTAGCAGCAGGGGGAGGAAAGCATTTAATTTTTTTTTTATCAGTAGTATTGTCACTTTTTCTCTTCTCTCTTTTTAGACAAAAATCCATGGGGTTGGATTCGTAAAAATACACGCACCGTGGAACGTGTTGTGTCGGGAGGCAGAATTTCTTAAGCTCAAGATGCCCACAAAAAAGGTGAGTGCTGATTTTTCTCCCCTCGTCCCCCACCGCAAAGCGTAGTTCAAAAGTACACTTATCTTTGTACACCTAACAAATGTAGGCTTTTATTCCTACAAGCATTTTAAAGATAGTTGACTAATCTTCACAGACGATCTGGCAAGAAGGTCAGCGTTCCCTTGCATTTAATGAGAAAATGAGATGGAGCCACTAAATTAGCTCAACAGAGAAAAACAACTAGAGGGARGAATGGATATCCAGAGTTCTTGGCTCTTGCACATCTGTATATGATACAGTGATGTTTTGTACAGTAATTGGAGTTTTGTGTGTGGCTTTTGGTAAATGTTCTTCTTGCCCGTAAGGCTGGGCCTCTGAAAATCAATGTAGGCGTAGTACTTTTGTGTGCACGGGGTTTAGAGGGCTATTCATGTGTGTCGTTAGTCATGTTTGTGAGGTTTAGGACTATGCYACCGCAAAATAAATTATCTTTCAGAATATTTGAAATATCATTAAAGAAACTCCAGTGTATATTCATCAGAGGCTAAATTATCAATCATCTGTGATGGATAGCTACCTGTTCGATGAGCATAGCTTAGATGGATTAATATTTAATGACATACTAAGTGCRTGTCCCAGACTGCAGAGAGAAGTCTGTAATGGAACAAGAGACAGTCTCGAAGCTCAGTGTCATTTATTACAAAAGTGAAACTATGCTTTTGGTTTGGATTTTATATTCATGTCCATTATTAACTCACTTATCACCAGCTGTGATCAGACGCAGAATTAAAGTAAATCAARTAGGTCCGTTGTGCTCATGCAGCTGAAGCTGTCCGGCCCCAGAGGAGGAGTYCGGGTGGGCGTTTTGTCCCCCGCTGAGCCTTCGTCCTTAGCCCAAGGAAAGCACCGTGTGAGGCTGGTGCTGTGCCAGAGGGCACTGGAGGAGCCGGTGTCTCCATAGCAAATACAGAGTCGCCTCTGGGCAGAACCCCAGACGGGCTAGTTGGAAGTGAGCAAGCAGTCTAGGGGCAAGGTGCCTTGCCTCAGAGGGAATACGTAGACTTCTTGTGTTTACCTCAGTTTGGCTTTTTCGGTTCTTTTTTTTTTTTGTTTCTAAATGATTTTAAAAAGTAAGCTACATTTCTCATTACTTCATTGTATATATTCAATTGATTTTTTGATTCCTTACAGCTCATTCTCTTTTATGTATACCTTGAAAATATTAAGGTTTTATTCTTTTTGTTTGTTCCCTTTTTCCTGCTTATTTTTACCCACTCAGATGTATGAGATCAACCAGACCCATGGTCTTCTGAAAAAGATCAACTCTGTCATTCAAAAGATAACAGAGCCCATCCAACCAAAAGTAGCTGAACACAAACCCCAGACAGTGAAGCGCCTCTCCTACCCCTTCTCCAGGGAGAAGCAGCACTTGTAAGTGAGAGCTTCGCTACTCGTGTCAACGGGTCAGCCTTTCTGGTGTCGGCTGGGGCGGGAAAAGGTGATAGGCTTCTAGCCTGCAGAACACAATTAATGAAATAAGGTGGTGTAGGATGATCTTTTTTTGGTGTAAAACAAATTTCTCAATAAAAATGGTAGGCTCATAAACGTAAGAAGAGTCTCGTTCATCTCGTGCAAGCGCTCACTTGGACAAACCAAAACACTGGGGAAAACCGACTTGTATGAAGTGTGAAGTTCTTTGTAGCTTTGTCAACYGATTTCAGTGTTTAGATCATAGATCTATAAATGTTGGCAGAAGGCAAAATCCTAAGGCTGGTCCCCACCAAAGTTTTGCCTGCCCTGGATTGCTTYGCTGCTGCTCTTCCTTGGAGAGCAKCCCAAAGGAGAAGCTTTGAAGACCATGTTTATGGATGTGTCAGYTGGAACAAATAATGGTCCTAAGGCAGGATTTCTTCATTGTACGTATGTTTTGGGGTTGTTTTTGCTTTCAGTAAGGGGACACTGAACACTAATGAAGCTGTGAATTAGGTGTTAGAGGGGGTAGTCAATGTATGTGACACTCCACATTCTCAGGCTTGCAGGAGATGCAYGTTTGCTAAGTATGGAGAGTTCCTACAGTAAGCCAAGCCTCATGGTGCAGGGAAAGCCCAAATGGTGTTTCTTAGCTTAGCCTGGGCCATGCCTTACATGGTTTCCAGTGCTGGTTGTGTTTGGTGCATCCCCTTTGCGTCTGCTGAAGGAGGATGGGGTGGCCTCGCAGGGCTGCAAGTGCAGCCTGGGTGGTGGGCTCATGAGGCAACAGCAGCAGCAGTTCAGCTGAAGTGAGCATCAACAGCCTCTTTTGTACAGAAACTCTAAATATGTGAAACAAATAAGCAGCCTCTTTAAAATATGAGTGTCAGGATGAACTTCCATTATAATTATGATTCTGTAAGGTGTTTTTTAATGTTTAAAATCAAGGGATTCCCAGGAGACAGGAAAATGCAGAAATGATCAACAAGAGCAGAAGACTACTGGCATTTTTTTAACCTAATGATTTTTTTGCTTTTAACAGATTTGATTTGTCTGACAGAGATTCCTTTTTTGACAGCAAAACTAGAAGCACCATAGTAAGTACTGTATATAAATAATTTATGGCAGATAGTGTTAATATAAGCCCATTGTAAGTTGGTCTTTACCAAATGCCAGAAATTGCCTGTAGCATCAATTATTTAAACACTAAGAAAGCATCTCCAGCTCTAGCTGGTGTGATGAATAATGTTTGATGTTAACAGGCTGCCACCTTTTGCAAAATAATGTGGACCCTCCTAATTTACAATTAACTTGGGCATAGTTTCCTAGTAGAGATATTACTTGAAAGGAATAGATTTAGAGTCTACCACAGGTTCTGCCAGTAGTTAACTGGAAAAGCAACTGGAGAACTCTGTGTCTTGGTTACTCTTTTGCCACTATATATTGCTTTTTTAATAAAATGTTCTGAATTTTCCCAGCAGAAAGAGTGATGAAACAGTCAGATACTAGCAGAGAATAATATTTATAATTTTAAAGCTGGTTTGCATTGAAGAATGATGTTAAATGTATTTGGGTTTATGTGTTAATATCAAAATTTACATTTTGAAGCAAATGCTACAAGGACACAAAACTGCAACTTGTTCTGATTAAGTGTTGATATATCTGTTAAGTTGTATTACATTAACTTGCATGATATCCCCCTAACCAGTACTGGCCTTGTCTTAGAGGTTTTGTCTCTTCCTTCAATGCTCATACAGGATTTCTCTCATAATCAAACTTCTGCAGGTCCCTTAGCGGAGTGAAGCCCAGGGCAGCAGTTTTATATCAGAGACTGCATTTGAAATCTTTCTTACGACTTACAGAACCCAGTGTAGAATAAGGCTTAGTCTCCCCTCCATCCACTGAGGGAGTGGTAGTAAAGAAAGCTCATGTGATGTCCAGGGCACCTGGAAGGGACTGTGCCAAATGTAGCAACCCTACTGCAAAGTAAAATATGAGCCCTTTGCCCCATTCATCTGCTGCTGACCCGTGCATAGGAAGGTGCCTGGGAGCGTGCTCTTAACTATTCTTTCAGATACTAAGCCATTTTGTGAAGAAGTTGTGTCATGTTATGGCTGCCTCATTTGGCAATAACAGCTGCAAGATTTCTAGCTTCTTTTTCCTTCTCGAGAAGCTCTAGCTTACAGGCCACCAGGATGTAGCTCCCCTGCAGCCTGAATGCCGATTATCATAGCTAGGTGAATAAAAAGTTTGTAGACTCTTTATTTGTAGACTCTTTATTTGTAGACTTTTAATAACTTAATAATCTTAAGAACTCGAAGGAGTATGTCCTAATCAGAAACTTCAGGGAGGAAGTGAAGAGTTGAAATTCATGAGAACGAGTTGTCCAAGAAAGGCAGCAAGGCAGAGTGGGGCTGGAGAACATGGGTGAGCCACTGGCACTAACTGGACATGGGGCAGAAACACAGGAGCTAGGAGCAGGAGGAGGAGTTGAGGGATTATTTATTTATTGATTGATTTAACCACTAAAGGTTCACTGGCACATAGCAAGAGTGTGTKGCTGTGTTGGAATACCTGTAGGTAACCTGAGTGTTTCTCAGCATTGCTTCAGTTTGCATGCGTTTTTCTTTCTATTCTAGTTTTATTTCTGCCTTTCCACTATGTGTGTTTTAAACCACAGTGCAAATATTGACCMTTCCGCCTCCTGCAAAAGGAACAGGAACCTAGTCACTCCCTATGAGTCTGTGGAATAGAAACTAAGCCAAAGACTTTTTACTTACATATATGTAATATATATTTATAATATAAAACAGAAATATAATATTTATACGTATAGCTGAAAACTTCTTTGTAGCAGCCCTTGAAGTCGCTCTATGTAAAAGATAACGAAAGGCCTGTGACGAGGGGGATGAACTATGGGGACTGCCTGGCAGCCTCCGGTTGCCTCCCCCTGCATTGCTGGCCCATAGACATAGCTGGAAATGTGAGAGGCATCTCCCTTCTGTCCTCGTCCTCGTGATCCAAAGTGGCAGATGCTTTGGGAAAGCCAGAATAACGAGCATGCCCTTTCGTGTGGGTCTCCAAACAGCGCAGATAGAAGGAAGGCGCTGCATGTGCTCACAACGAGCACCTCCGTCTTCCTTCTGCCCCTGCCCTGGGCTGGCACGGGCACCGTTGCCCGAGAGCCTGTGTCCTCAGCAGCACAAGTTCAGCCGCTCGGGCTGTGTGATAAAGTGTGCAAAGGTTATTTGACAATMAACAAAATAAATTGTCAGATAAACATATCTGTGTTGCCACCAAGATCATGCAAACTAAGAGATTTTAAGGTCAACTTGTTTTATTTAAATAGTTTTTTTATAGTTTTTGATAAAATGCTGTATGCTTAGAGATATGCGTAAACAGGATGGGTGCAAGCCGCTGGCCAGGAGATGTGTTTAGCTCTGGTGCAGTTAGTGGAGTGGAGCCAGCCCACGCCATCGCATGCGAGCCCGGCACGCCACTTAGGGACAAGAGCCTGATCCGGCTGGAAATGTGCATCTGGGCCTTGACTGATGCTGTGTCTAACAGGAGTGAAATACCATGTCTATTAATCAAATGGTTAAATTAATCCTGTGTCTTGCAAAGAAATGACAGTCAGATATCTTGGTTCCTGGCTATTTAGTTAAGCCTTTCTCTCTTGTACTGTACTGTGTTTGGAAAGCTTTAAATCCTGCTGTCCCGAGYGCCGTGACTTTTATTAAAGAGTGCTGGCTTCCTTACCGTCTTGGTTTCACCAGTACGTCTGTTTGAGCTGTACCCAGGAAGATCTTGCTTTTCGCTGTCCGTATCTGAAGTAATCCTTTCCTTTCTCGTTTTATTTGTGTAGGTTTATGAAATATTGAAAAGAACGACATGTACCAAAGCAAAATATAGCATGGGTAAGGAACTTTATTTAGATTTAAGATTGACATCTTTCGAGGTATTGAAAATAATCACAGATTGTGGTGTTTAGTGTTTTCCCCTGCTGTCTAGTTTGATCTATATGGATATAGTTGTTTTATTTAGAAATGTAATCTAATTAATGTGGCTAATTGGAATTTTTTTTCAAGTGTGAATACAGATGCAACTCTAATCAAATGAGAAGCATAGGCCCTGAAGATGTTAAGTAGGTCCTTTACAGCAGGACTGGTGATAATATAAAACAAGTTACATCTTGAGAAGCAGATATTATGTGTTCTGCATTGGTTTCATTTTACACTCTCTGGAATGGATGAGAGCATTACCATAGATTTCAATAACTGCGGTGAAAATCAATAGGCTGGTCCAGTTCCTTCATCATATCGGGGAGGACTGAGGTGCCCCCTGAAATCTGAGTGATCTCTTAGCTCCCAAAATTGTTGTTGCAGGTTCATGGATGTGAAGTTTCTACTGCCATGACCCGGACTTGTAGGGTTACAGCCTTAGGCCTTCAGTTGTAACAAGGAATTTTGTGATAATGTCAAAAAAAATGGTGAAGGGCAAAAAAAAAAATCAATGATTCAGGTCACCTGAAAGGGTTGATGGCCACTTTTCCTATTCAGCAGTTCTACAGTTTATTTTAAACCTCTTATGAGTTATAGGTATACACTTGGTTGTGCCACCAAAGTTAACAGATAGTTAATAGTAAACCAGATTATATAAGATAGATGGCTGAATTCCCTTGTGTCCAGTCTTAATGGCAAACAACCAACATAAACCATCATGGATGAGAAAAATGCATGAATGTGCAAGAAAATATTTGGAAACTTGGGATCTGTTGGAGTGTTTATTTGCCTACAAGCAGTTAAATAAAACAATGAAAACTTGAATTACAGGTAGTGCTGTCCAATATTGACCCATAAGCTGCTTAGAAATCCATCAAATATTAGAAGGATAATTATGCCAGAAATGACTTACATGCTTTGACTTTTTTGTTCAAGTAGCAACATACAATGTGCGATTGTTGAGTCCTTATATCCACTAAATTTACTTGGTGTTCAGCCAGTATTAACAAGAGTACTCTTGCCTGTAGCATGGGAAATACAAATTAATTTTTGACTATCGGGACCCTGTTTTGAGTTTGGTACTGGATAATTTTCATTGGAAATCCTGTATTTGCAGTCCTGTAAGGGGAAGGTCATAGAGCTCAATTTGAATTCCTGCTTTGGAGTCAGTCACTCACTCTGTTTTTGGCCCAGAAATGGGAAACTGAGATCTGCTGAGTAGGGCAGAGTCTAAAGGAAGGTAAAGTGTTCGGATTCCTGGTTTGGTCCATTTCCAGACTGGCAAGGTCACGCAGTAAACCTAATAAAAATGTCATTAGACCAGAGCGTCCGTGGGTACAGTCCGTATAACTCAATCAAGCCCTTTGTGTTCTGGGCTGGAACGCTAGGTTACAGCCCAGCAAACAGATCTGAGCAAACATAGATAAAGCTGCAACACTTCTGTCCGGCAGGAAGAGGCAGCTGCGCAGGGAACACTGCAGTCTTTGTTGTTTATTTTGCAAATTTGTGAAAATGYGAATCTATCTTAATCTTTTAAGACTGATATGTGGAAGGGTGTTGCGTAACTCTTGAGTAGTTACTCTGCCCTAGAAAAACAATCTATCTTCTCACCAGTAGGTTCTGTCAGGCGTGTAGAAACTCTTGTAGGCCATTCGGAGTGCCGTATATAATCTAAAGTAGGATTTAAGATTGCAAAACTTAGGACTGCRAGATTCAGAGCAGTCTTGGAGTATTGCCACCAGCAGGTGCTTAGTATCTTGAAAATATTCGTGTATGAAAAAATACTCCCCTATTCCCCCCCCTTTTTTTTTTTTTTAAATAACCGAAATGTTTCAATGACCTGCTTCCCAGTTCATACTTGCTGTTCCTTCAAATGTAGTCCCACCCTGTTATTAGCAATAGGCTGAAAGGCAACACAAATCCCACCTTAACACATTGGCGTTGTTTTCTTTAAATTCTCCACAGAACCAGAGGCTTTGTATTTTGAGCGTAGCTTTTCTCAGTGCAAAAATAAAGTAATTCTAACTGGCCTGCAATAGCTCAAATTTGGTAGCCGAGGCTGGCAGGCAGAATCACCAAGAGTGTGTTCATAGGGAAGGCGACACACGGGTGATGCTYCGTAACCGCAGCAGTTCTGGTGGCCCGGGGAGCACTCTTGGAAAAGTGTGCTGCAGCTCTCCAAGGGCTGCCTCCATCCAGCCCTGCGGGGGGGTTTCTGCAGCAAGCTGAGATGTCTAAATGCCCCCTTGTGCATGGTGCTCTCCCAGCTGGACATGCAGCATCTCCTGGTCCGCCCTTACTTCCCTTGCTCTGTCCCGAAGGATAAGGAGTGATACCAGAGCTGAGGAGGCAGAGCGAGCTCCGCAGAGTCCCCTATGCCACATACGTTTTGCAGATGAAGCATTTACTGCTTTCAGGCTCATGCATGTAACTAATAAACGGATGTGTAAACAGGGAAAGGAGAGGGAAGAAAGAAGGAAACTGCACTTTTAAATAAAAGACGAAAATGTGGTAAATATGGTAAGTATTACGTCAAGGTCTTTGCAAAGGCTTTCCCTACAATTTCTCTAATCAATCTGAAATCTTGATTCAAAACTTTGTGTGTATGGTGAGTTCGTATGAGTGTTCCCCTATGCCATCAATTCCAGCCRTATTCTTGTGATCGAGCCTTCTGCTATACACTTTCAAATCTGCAGGCTTGCCCTTAAATCAAACTGACTTTTCAGAAAATGTAATTTATTATAATGACTAATTCCAAGTCATTGGCTTCTAATACTTGATCCTCAAATATATATGACTTCTTCTTGCTCTTTGCAGTTTTCCATTTCATAAAATGAGTCATGTTTAATAACCTATATGATTAAAAATGGAACTACATGGAGAGGAATGAGATGGCAGAAAAATCRCTATCTGACCAAGTGACTGTTATTTTGAGTGGAATCTCAAGGAAGGAGTATAAAGTGAGACTCTCTAACCTCAAGGCTGTGAATAACTCTTATGTCTTTATTTTTCAAGGCATCACCAGCCTGCTTGCCAATGGAGTTTACAGTGCTGCATATCCTTTGCATGATGTAAGTGATCTTGGAATATATTTCACAAGTCTACTATTTGACCCCCGCCAAGATTCTTAACTTGTTATGAGTTAATGGCATCATCCCAAACATTAGTGTCTAGGAGTCTTGTTTCCTGCTCCTTTTTATGATGGCTGCGATAACTGTTGCTGTGCTTGCTTCTAATAAACTCGTCACCTCTGCTCTACCCTCGATGATCACGAGTGGTGTTTCACCAACACATTAAAAGTGTTGTTTTAGTGACTTAGCAAATAAAATGCTTGTGATTGTTTTTGATCTTCCATTCCCAAGGACTCTAGCCTCACTGCTACAATCAGTATTTATTTCTGTGGCACTTCAGGCATTTCTGTGACTAGTTTCCTGATTTGAAGCTCCCTGRCATTCTCTTGCAAACAGGGAGATGTCTGTGTGATCGGTAACCACTGGGGAAAAAACGAGCTAGAACCCAAAGTGGCATTTTCCACAAGGCAAGGTGTTATTCTAGACTTTGGTAGCATTGAAAGSCACTTTTGATCAGTCTGGTAAGATGTCAAAATATGTTATAACATTCATTGATGCAGAGAGCTCCTACTGAGGATCAGAGACAAGCAGGTTGGTGGCCCTCATTACCTGGGTTTGGGATTCCCATCCTGTCGTGGAGTGGTAGGTGGACAGCAGTTGTGTGCTCGTGAAGCTTTACTCATAATTTCAAGGTGCRAATAGGCCTGGAAAACATGTATTCCCAACCAGACCCTTACAGAAAGGCTTAACAGATGTCAAGGGGATGTCACATCAATTTTAACCTTAATGTCTGCATTAATGTGGATTGGGAAAGTTAGTAGAGAATGCTGAGCACGATGCAGATTTTACAGATGCTTTCCAAGTGCTTGGAAGTACAGGAGTGCAGAAATGCAATGTATCTTTTTAACTTTCTGCTCTTCTCATTTTCATAGATTTTTTTTTTCTGGAACTTCTACATTAGCCATAAATGTCTCATCTGAGAGTAACTTAGATCAAAAGAGGCTCTTTGCCTACCTGATGTTTATTGCGAGTGTCAGGCATTTTTTCTTAAATTACAGCAATATAATTTTAAAATCTAGACCTGTTAAACTGCTCTGCATGTGTTTGTCTAACMGCTTTAGACAGCTACTGATGTATGTAACTTATTGTCTTAGTTTACTACTTTATTATATTTAAAGATAGCTCCAAAAATAAAATCTCCAATCTAATCAACCCTGAATGTTTGGAGAGCCTGGATATGGATCAGCTCCCTGCTGGACATTTCTCTTGAAAGTGGACTGAGCTGAACCCCAAATGCCACGGAAATACCACATCCTTTCCCTTGACATTTTTAGGCCACCTTTATCACTTATTCATTCCTTTTTCCCCCATGACAGACATTATTACTCTTTCTTAATGTGTTTGATGACAGAAGACCAAGGGTGCTATGACAAATGAACTCCTAAAATACAGCATTATTTCACAGATTGCTTTTCTGGTTTTGATGCATTAAGTGAGGAGGATACATGGGTATGCAAGACGCAGAGCAGCTCCAAGTACAACTCACTGGATGACGCAAGCTTTCTTTTCTTTTTTTTAAGGGTGACTATGAAGGTGAAAATGTGGAGCCTAATGACAGAAAAGTAAGTTGAAATAAGAGATTTCTGCATGTTCACAAGTGTCTCAGCCTGAAGTCACCTGTTGGAATCCGGAAAACTGCCAAGATTTAACAGAAAATGTGATGGAAATGCACCAAATGACATGCAGTAGTAGTACTTAAGTACTTTTCAGTGTGTTAAATATGTCCCAGTGTGAAATGCAATGTTGATATGTATAAATTACCATGCTGATAAAGGTACCTTTCCTTCCATACAGGTAAGAGTATGCATAGTATTTGCATACAATTCCTCCTAAAGCTGGGGTGGTTCAATTTCAGGTCGTTTTTGATAAGAATATACTCAGCCATAGTCTGGTGTCCGTAAGTGATATAAATCCTGCTTTACACCACAGAGAGCTCTAATTTAAGCACTCCAATTTCTGACAAAATAATAAGTTGCCAGTCTGGAGTGGGAGGGTCAGAATTGGGTGGGTGGAGGAGCAAGGAAGGAATCAAAAAAACATTAAAAAAATGATTGGAGGAATAAGGATTGTCATATTTCTGATAAGTGTTCCTTCCCCTCTACCTCCGCTAAGTTCTGATATGCTCTGTCCAACCTGACCCAGCTCAACAGATGTGTACTGTGATGCGTACCTATCACTTTTCACATAAATCTGTTTTAAATTTTTAAATTAGTGGATTTTTTTTTTATTGTTGATGTACTCAAAGGTGTTTAATAGCTGTAGTAAAGCTAGGAGAAATTATTGTAATGAATTTATCTATACTTTGCAGAAAGATTGACTTTATAAAGTCAGAGCACTGAATACTTCTGCTCACAGTCTTTTAAAGAGGGTGTGTTTTTGGGTTTTCTTTTTTTTTTTTTGTGTGTGTGTGTGTGTGTTAGAAGGCAATACCCAAAGCAGAGAGATGGAGACCAGTTCTCTCAGGGAAAGTTAATAAATTTGGCTGGTATATGTGCTGGGCTCTTGGACTTGAAACTTGCTAACTTTGCCTTTAATGTTTGCTTTGTGGTCACATCTCCAAAGAAAATCCCAAAGAAAGTTGAAAAATGTGAGCCCAGGTTATGTGAAAAGCAGATCTAAGGCCCACCAAGGTGGATATATAAAAATAGGCGCTCAAAATTAAAGGCCTATTGGGCCTTAAGGTGTTAATGGCTCGCCTGAAGCCAGCCACTTCTGTCAGTGGCAAAACTGAGCTCCAGGTTCCTCACCCAGGTTCCTGATTTTTCAGGTCTAGGAACAACTTTTTTCATTCTTTCRTTCCTTTTCTTCCCTCTGAGTTATATTAAAAATACTACATTCCTTTATTACTCCTTTCATTATTAAGCAGCTCATTGCTCAAACAGAAATGGGTTGGTAGTCCACATTTTCCCAAAGCACCTGGATTATCATCTTCGTTACTAACTTTCAGAATCTAATGAATTCACTTATTTCACAAGTTCATTGTGTGTTTTCAAATGTTTATCTTGGCTTTTGAGTTCTAGTTCCTTCAAATAATCTTTTGGCATGTCTCTTCTGGCTTCTTCAAGCTTTYGTTACTCTAATCAAGTGCTAGGCCAGGCTGTGCCTTTTTTATAACAAAATTAAAGATTTGAGTCATAGAAATGAAGTAAATATTTAGGGCTAGTGTACTGATCTGCTATAATTATGTCTTTGAAGCTGTGTTTTGTGTATCAGCCCAATAAATGTCAGGATAAATGAGATTCATTTGTATTTTAACTACAACCTTTTATGTTATCTTTACATTTGGAGTGCTGTACAAATCTGAAAAAATGGCAGGGATGCAAAATCTCCTTAATTCAGTGTTTTCCTGCTGTATTGACAAGCTTAGATCCCTTCTGCTTAAGTTGCAGAAAAAAGATCTAATTTTCAGCACAATTCTAGACYGTAAAAAGGAAGCAAATAACAAAAGGATCATCTCAAGTGTGCATGAATGTCAAAGTGTCCCAAAGCATTAAGTGCATCCCAAATATAGAYGTTTAAGTGCAGGAAAGATGGTTGAAAGATCTCAGTATATTTGAAAGCAGAGTAAAAATAAGATTTTCAAGGATGTTCAAGTTTATTAAAGGCATATCTTTCAAGCTTCAGTTTCTGCTCTAACTGCTGTTAGGAAACTAATAAGGGTTAATTAATTTGGAYTGCAGAAAGGAAAATACATAGTTCACTATTTTCTTATCAGATTTTTGTAAAAGAAAAAGCTCAGTTATATTTTTGAATGGKTTAAACTCTTTGCTTAGAAGTACAACACAGCAGTCCAGCTTGGAAAATTCATACTAACACTTTGGTGAGAGAATTGCAAAACCACTCAGAGAACACTGTTTGCTGTTTGACTTCTTGGGATGAAATGCCACAGGTAGGAATGTCCATGGGCAGAAATTAGAATGCCTGTCGGCTTTTCTTTGCCTTTTTTTTTATTTTATTTTATTTTATTTTTTATTTTAATCTTACTGGAGATATATAGGAGGCTGATACAGGTCAAGTTTCTCCCTATCATGATAAAATTACCTGCTGACTTTGAGTACTTTTGTCCAGTTTTATGTGTCCCTCTGTATCAAGGATGAATAACGCTGGCTTACATGGTTGTGGTAGCAATTAGTGGAGAGTTTCCTAGGTTGTGACTACAAGTCACAGTTTCTGAGCACAGAGCAATCATATTTTTCCCTTGGTTTCCCATGATTCAGATGAGGTTGACTGCTGATGGTGGAGCCCATTGAGGGTCCTCACTTGCCTTCTGAGAAGGTAAAATGAGAGAGTACTGGTATCCATTTGCCCCCACACGTTTAGGTCCAAAATCAGATAGTCAAGCAAGGAGGTAAGAGACTCTTGCATGCGGGTAAGACATTCCTGCAGAGACGATCTACCTAATACATGGGGAGTAGTCCACCCAAAGGTTACTGCTTTTCCAGTTATTTCATTCATTTCCCTCTCATCATCTGAATCATATTTCTTTTTCAGGGCAGGCTGGGTGGGGTTTTGAACAGTACCTCACTGTTTCAAATCTCATTAAGGGTGACCAGCCTCGTTTTTGAAGCTCTGCCATCTGGCATATTTAGTTTTGGAAGCTCCATTGCTTCACTCCTATTTGCATAAAATTCCCATGGTCTTTCATGGGAATTGCAGATTTATTTATTTATTTTTTTAAAGGAGCATATTAAAGCAATAAAGCAATATAGCAGGACTAAATGTACAGTAGATGTAGCAAAGTGTTATTGCCAGCAGAAAACCAGATTTCTAAACCTTGTTAGRATAAGGGATGACTGAGAGTCAAAAGCATTATACAATTTACTCATCTGTAAGTCRGGCAGTAAATATTGACTGCACCGTTGTATCTTTCTTTGTTAAGAATGTAAGACCATAGTGGTTTAGAAAGTGAWGACCTAGGAGTAGTTTCTGAACTGTGAAGTTTCTTAATCTTAATAACCCATTTTCATTTACATGGTAAATATTGAAGGATTTATGCATTATAATAGAGTGTTATGTTAAATATTAGATGTGACTATTGCTAGCAGTAGACCTTCTCTTTGCTGGCAGCATTTAGAATGGGTACACTTGTGCTGAATATGACTAAAATTACAGATAATTTAAAAAAAAAAAAAGTGATGAGGAAAAAAGACCCACTGACAGCAAAACTTAACTTTTATCTGCTTCAGAACGTCAAACCATTTCCAATCTGACTTTCTCTAATTTTCCATAGTCCACCTGCTTTTTGCTCTTTTTGCACCGCAGTCTATGAAAAGAACTATCTCAGTTATAATGAGTTTGGTCTTCTACATTTGAGAGAGCAGTAGCAGAGAAAGAGGTTTCAGTGTCAGATGGATCTGTGAAAACAGAAGTGACCATCAAAGCATGTCCCTTAACGGTATTAATCTGGCCAGGACTATCCTGCCAGCTAGTTCCTATTGCTTGGGTCTAAGCAGGAGAAACCAAAAAGAGGTAGAKCCAAAGCTGTTATGGTGATGGGACAGTGTACTGATTCCTTGTTCACTCTCTTGACCTGAATTAAAAAAAAAAAATCTGAAAAATGCTATTTATATACTTAAAAGACTAGAAGATAAGTTGAAGGTCTCAGTAGAACCTATTTTTGAGAGGGATTATATTTTATAAATGGCTATTGTTGTTTTCCTTGGCTCATATCCTAACCAAAAGGATGAGCAGAAACCATCACATTCATCATACAGCTCTTATATGCAGCCTTCAAGGCACTTCTGCACATTCCCTCTTGATGGATGCTGAATATTAGCATAGCTAAAACAAACCAGTTTATTCTAGTTTTGTTCTGTCTAACAACTTGAGGCATATTCATCCTTCACATCCGCTCTGCTAAATACCTGCTACAAATCACAAAACCAGGACTGCCCTCCCTGTCTGTTCTGTAGCTATTCATCAGCCCTCTTGTTGAGGAGCCTTTTAATGCGCCAGGAATCATTGCCGTGTTACAGCATGCCAAAACATCAGATTTGATTTTAATACTTAATGCAGGCTGCACGTATTGGCAGACTGAGTTATGTGTCAAAACCACTAAGTGGTGAGAGGAGATCACATCATGAGCTCACCCTTTGTTTGACCAAGAGAAGAAGCCTCTTGGTGGCTCAGAGTGCTTTAGCTTTCGCCTTTCTTCCTATTTTGCAGCTCCTGTGTGAGGAGTGGGCGAGCTACGGAGTCTTTTATAAATACCAGCCCATCGACCTGGTGAGGTGAGAGTTGCCCTGTAACCTTGTGCTTCTGTGAGGAAGTTTTTGGAGTTGTGTGAGCAGATGCTCTGTTGCACATGCTGATGTATCTGCCTGTGAATCTGTCCTTGAGAGCTGCCCAAGGGATGCCTGAGAAGGGAAGAATCCTTGTGCTTTTAGAGAAAATCACATAATTTCCATGTGTTCAGAAGCAAGTTGCTCCCTCCCTTGTCGTGCAACTGTTTGCAGGGTTTGCATAAGTTTTAGGGGCTTAAAGGGAGTGCAGGACTCCAGTGTTCTCAAAGAATTCTCCTTGCTCATGGTGAGAGCTGAGACTCTCTCAAGCAAGTATGTTAAGGAAAATAAGATGATATTTTAAAAGGATTAGCTCTCGCAGAAGATCCAAAGATATTAATTTACACAGCTGAAAACCAGAAAACATTGGCAAGTTGGAATGGCTGGCTTTCTTGGTGCCTGAATTACTAGATTAACTCCAAGCATCATGAGAAAGAGAGTCCTCTGGGGAGAAAAAATCCCACAGGCCATCAGATCTTACTTTATCCATCCTTAATCCAGCTGTGATTCATAATTTTAGCCCTGATATATTTTAAGCAACAAAAAACATTATTTTTCTCTTTTTTCTTTTTCCTTTAATGTATTTCAGAAAATACTTTGGAGAGAAGATTGGGCTATATTTTGCCTGGCTGGGAGTTTATACACAAATGCTTATTCCAGCTTCAATTGTGGGGATTATTGTTTTYCTTTATGGCTGTGCAACAGTGGATGAGAATATACCAAGGTAAAACAGCAAGACCAAATGCTTCTGTTTCTAACTCAGGTCATCTTTTAATGTTAAAGCAAACTAACAAAATGCTGCTAATGATAGGTGTCAATGCTTCCCATCATAAAACAGTGGAGCATATTGTGTGACAGAGATAAATCAAGATATGTCTAAAATAGGCAAATGCGGTCAGATTAGCAAAATCTTGATTGTTTCCAATTCTTCAGTAGATCTTTATTATAATATTTTCAATAGCTTGTACTTTGCATTGTTAGKCCTGCATGTATTATCAGCTGTAGATGAAAATGATACAGTTGGAACAACAACCATAAAGAATGAATAACACAGCAGATTAATGGGTGTCAGAAACTAGACACTTCTGTTTGTTTGGGCTGCTTTCTATGGTATCCAACGGCTRGAGAAAGTTAAGGGGAGTGTCACTCTTGCAACTGCATTGATGGAGTGTAGAGATGATGTGCTCCAGAGTCCTCTTACTCCCTACTTCCCCTTTGTACCCATAAGTTCTRTTCTGTAATTAGTGTTTTGAATTTTTTTTCTGTAAGATGTTGTAATGAAAATCATACAGCCTTACACACTTTCTAACTTACTCACTGGAACACTAGACGAAATGGAACAAGAAATCAGTCCTGCTTGAGGAGTTTAACCTCTGTGGTGGTGTGGGCTGCACGGAGGCTCATTCACAGGGGGCAAGATGTACAAAGCCTTATGAAATGAGTAATTTGTGGAGGCTCCTGCAGACTGTATGCGTTCAGAAATGGGTGCTGTGCAGAGGATGATGACCTTCCAGAAGAGCCTGYGGGAGCATGGGAGATGAGCGGTGCTGACTTTGCCTTTTGCCTGTCTTGTTGCTTTGCTGCAGCATGGAAATGTGCGACCAGAGGAACAACATCACCATGTGTCCCTTGTGCGACAGAACGTGCAGTTACTGGAAAATGAGCTCTGCTTGTGCAACCGCTCGTGCAAGTCATCTGTTTGATAACCCTGCGACGGTCTTCTTCTCTGTCTTCATGGCTCTCTGGGGTAAGGAGATATATGACTTGATGTTAAGGTTTTAATTATTTAAAGTACAACAGGAAAAAACAAGAGAGATAAAGCAGTATATTTATACTCAGACAGTTAATTATATAAAGAACTGTCCTTTTTTTTTTTTTTTCTCTTTCCCTTCCTATGAAACTGTCACCCCAAAATTTATTTTCTGGACTGAAAGCTAAAAATTCAAAAAGTTGCTCAAGATGAATATCAAATGAAATTGTTAAGCATCTGTCATAAAACTGCTGTGTGGTATGTCAAAATTTCATTARGGGGATTTCATAGCTTGCCAACAAACGCTGTTTGCAGAGCCAGCTTCCACTTTAAAACATTACAGGGAAAAAAAATATATTAATGYGCTTTGGGGCTGAGGAGAGGACTCAGTAGGGAAGCGTAATGGCCTTTAGTGTCTCAGGACAAGCCATGATTGATTCTTGAGCGAGCTCTGAGATGCAATTAGGTTTATCAGGAAGCAGCCATCGTAAGTGGGGCCCTGGAATTGTAGCATTTTAGGTGTTTTTCCGATGCAGACTGTCCTGTGTTTTGAGCAGGCCACTTAGCCTTTCTGTTTCTTTTCTCCTCTGTGAAACCTTCAGAAGGTGTTAACGCCTCCCAGCGTGACAGGGATGGCCGTGGAGGGCACAGGGTTGGTTATCAAGGCCCTCGTAGGAGCTGGCGTCGCTGTCGCGATGTCACCGCTGGCTGCAGGCAGGAGATGGGCTCTGTGGAGAAGCCACCAAGCAGCAGGTCCCCCCGGAGCGTCACTCGGAGCTCGGGCACTGCCCAAGCTCTTCCCCAGTCACGTCCCGCCTGTAGGAGACCCGTGAAAGCGACACAAGAKGAGTTTTGCCCCTCGTGTAAACTCGTTCAGAAAAGCTGTTTGGATTATATTTGATCCTAAAAACGGAGCTTGAGTTTTCATTTGTTCTAGCTGGGCTAAACCAGCTTTGCAGTACAGTCTTAAAGACCGTTGCTGCCTTAAAGAGCATCGTGCCACATTACATATATGGAGAAATGTGATATACCTCAAAGCCGGATGCCATGCCAGAGACTTTAAATAGTCTGATTCGCTCATGCTGAGAATCAAATATCAATTTCTCTCTCTCTCATTTACTGCTACKGTGAACTCAAAGCGTAATATTCTCTTGTCCAAAGAGGAATGCTGTTTGGCTCCCTTTCCTTAACAGAGTTAACGGGTCCCTCCTTCCCTTTTTGATGTATTTGGGCAAAGGACAGTAGACTGGGAGAAGGCTCCGATTTTGAGGCTCTGTGTGGAATCAGGCTTTATATCTGAAATAGCTTTGGAATGGGAATCACCTCATCTTTAAGTGCAGTTCTGGGATATRTTCTCTCTCTGTCTGTAAGAGAATGAAAATAAATGCTTTTTTGAGGGGGAAGCAAAATAGCTTGGGATCTTCTGGGTCAACATAAAMATTTATTTTGGTGCAATATCTTCTAAAATCAGTATGATTTTTTAAAAAAAAGTCAGAGCTGAGAAAATCAAGACTTTAAAAAAAAATTACCTTATCATAGAAATAATTTCCAAAGGCTTTGTCGAACCTTTTTTAAATTTTAACTTTAAATCTAAAAACTTATTTAGCACCTTGTTTTATAAGGGAATAATATCCAGGGGGAAAAAAATGGTTATCTCTAAATGTAGATAAAGGCATATTCTCCACTGTTGTTTTGGAGCAGCAGCACAGCTAAGAAGTTATATTATGTTCATGGGGAGCTGAGAAAAGGAGGCAGAACCTAAGTGATCTATTAGGGCGACTCAGACTTCTCCACATGAGTGAGAAATCCTTCCGAGTTCAAGGATATCCTTGCGAGCAGCCATTTGGCCAGGCTTTCTCTTTATGATGGAAATGTTTAGACACGCCGGGGAGCTGCCTTCACACRCGCTGAAGTAGCTCTAGCACAGTCAGGCCTCCCTCACTGGCCCGCTGCTATACATAGACCGCAGCACTAGCTGCTGTCCCCAGCAGAGCAGCCCAGGTTTGACCTGGTCCAGCCTCGTCTCGAGCAGTACTGGCTTGTCCTGTCCAGACTTTGGTACGAAGAGACATTAAAAATCCCAAAGAATCCCGATGGACAATGACCTGTTGTGTTTTTCCAGCCCCGTGTCTGTGTATAGGCCCGGCAGAAAGCTGGGCGCGCAGGTGGAGCTGGCACCGACGCGGTGCAGGCTCCCTACCTGCCGCGCTCACTCCCTGCCTTTCCAGTGAGCTAACCGTTGGCTGCGTTTCAGCTCTAATATTTTCATTTTACATTTTTGTGAGTCAACGCTGTAAAACGATTCCTAGTAGCACTAAAAAACAATATGTGTTTCTCCCCGACACGGAAACCATGGACTGCAGCGGGGAGACTATTCCAGGAGACAGAGACTCTCCTAAGATACAACTGTGGTACTGCTGCTGTACAGGGAGCACGCAGCTTGTAAAGGGGCTCAGTTTTTAAGTTTTGCACCTGAGAGTTTCCCTAGAAAAGCTCTCGAGTGCTACAACCRTTACCTGGCCCCGGCCAGCGCTGTGTCCTTCCCTTTCCACTCGACTTCGTTGCCTCTGCCTGCCTTGGTTTCTGTGAGCGTGACGGCAGACGTTTCTGAGAACATCTGTTCCTCCTCGCTGCGGAGGCTCCCTGGGGACCCCTGCTTCTCGGTAGACTTGCCTCTTTCATAACCGCTTATTTATGATACAGCACTGGTGTATTCCCAGCGTCTAAACACGTCCTCTGAGAACGTCCTCCATCTCGGAGGCAGGCAGACAGGCTGATACAAGAGTGTTTGTTGTGACTCAAGACTTGCTTTAATGCTGTTTCCTCTCTGGGTGCCATCCCCAATGGAAAAGAAGATGACAGAGCCCCAGTGCTACAAAAGCATGGGGGGTTTCCTCGTGAATTGTCTGCCCACCTGCAGCTTTTACGCTGGCRTGGGAGTCTCAGCTGGGAGTGACTGTTAGAGCTAGCCAGACCCTTGTAACCACTAGATGGTTTTTATTATAGCAGTATAAAATATTCTGCCTTAGTACATTTGAGGGCATAACTAAAAGCACTAAAAGCACACATACAGAAATATAGCTGCTTTAACATGCTAGATGTGGTATCAAAAAGATCCAATTCTGTTCAATTTTTATGAACAGATTTATACACAGATAAATACCAACTATATTGTGAGTCACATGTTCAAGTTAGGGTGTCTGACCTGCTAGAATTGTGTGCATCCTCCTGCGTGAGGGCGTGGATGTAATAAATGCCTTTTCTTTGACCTTACACAAAGAGGTGCTGTCTCCCAGAGCAGCTTATCAGTGTTTCCCAGACGGACATTACTGCTGAATGAACAAGTGACAGAAATGGAGCAAAGTCAAGCTGGCCCTGGGTACCACGCAGTATTGCACCTGCTGAGACCTTCCAGATTTGCATCAGCCCCAGTGGAAATAAGTTTGGCCAGTGTGCCTGTTCATAGCCCTTACAGACATGAGACAAATTCTAATCCAGGCCGATACGATTTCAAAGGCTTTTTATAAAACGTCCGTATGATTGTTTTAAAATCTGTTGTTGCAGCTGCGACGTTCATGGAACACTGGAAGAGAAAACAGATGCGTCTCAACTACAGGTGGGACCTGACTGGGTTTGAAGAGGAGGAGGTTTGTCCCTTAACTTCTGACTTTTTGACTTCCACTGYTGTATTATAAATAGCTTTTTACTTAGAACTGCTAGACGTTGCTTCATGGAATACTCCTCCCGCGCTCTTCCATCATGTTGAAGAAAGGAAAATCCTGTGTGTGAACTCGTTGAGGTTTCTATAGCAAGGGTATGACTAGTTCTTGCTGTTGCCATAGAAACATAATGGTATAGCCACAAAACCTTTTTTTYYTTTCTTAATGTGCAGTTMGGTCACACCTAGCAGTGCAGGTTTGGAATGTACAGCTCATGCATTAGTGCCTGGCTGCAGTCAAGGTGCTAACAACCAAGGTCCTCGTTCAGCTCGCACTGCCATAAATCAGCACCAAACGTACTGAAGTTGATAAAGTTACAGGACTGTAAAAAAAAAAAAATCCTATTAACTTTAATGATGCAGGAGCAAGCCCTGATTTGGCAAATATCTAAGAAAGTATTGCCAGACATGTGGGTTYGGGGCGCTGGGAGGGACACGACTGTGGAGGTGGTATTTTTTACATGTGCCAAAAGAAATCTCAGCCAGATGTATATTAAATGTGCTAAACTGTGTGAAAGGAAAAAGGGCTGAATCTGTAAGAAAAAAAAAAAGTGTTAAGGGTGAATGAAGTTCTAGAAAGAAAGGAGAGAAAATAGTCAGTTGAGATCCTTTTTGCTAGATTTATCTCCTCTTAGCATCTACATCTCCACCATAATATACAGAGGCACACTATGGATGCAACCTCTGTACCGTGCACTTTGTGACTCTATTGGGAACAAATATGGGGATTTACTTCCTGGAGCCCTTTTATTTTTGGTAACTTGTTAGCATGCGTGAAAGTGGAAAGGATTAACTGTATCTTTCCAGTGGAGATCTCCTCATGTCTGAGTTGAGAGCTCTACACAGCCACACCGTTGTGTGACCAAAGGCGGCAGCAGCTGTTAATAAAGTATATTTTGTTCTTTGCTTTGTATGGTCAGCTCTAGATAACACAATCTTGAGGTCAGAAGAGAGTTCAGCCACCTCCTACTTCTGATTTTGGTGATTACATTGGTACTGTCATCATTTTAAAGCATGAGTAGCCTGAATTCCTTGCRTAATATCTAGGCATCCACTGTACTTATGATTTATCTTCATGTGACTTTAAAATGTAAATGCAATATAACATATAACAGCTCAGTAATCAAAATTTTGTTTTGTTTTTTTGGTCTTACCTTTTTTATGGATTTTTTTCTGGTTTCCTGAAGGAGGCAGTCAAGGTTTGGACAACTTTTTTTTTAATTACTTCTATCTTTTTTATTAAGTCTACTGGCGAAAACCATCTTTTGACCTCAGTCTTTTCTTTTTCTAGCATCAGACTTTCTTTAGAACTCCACTGATTCTTTTCCGTTTTTCCTTTACACTCTTCCCCTCTTCCACTTTTTCAGACTCTTTTTTCAGGTCCATTCTCTTTTCCATCCAATGTATGATTTTGAGTACTCTCTGAATCTTTTAGCTGTCTCTTTGTGTTTCTGAATATTTCCTGCATCCTCTCCTCTAATGCATATGGGTCATTTGTGAGYGTTGTCAAAGACGGGACTAGGACATCTAAACTTGATCCATGTAAAAACCAGCTGGCAATTGTGTGGGTTCCCACTGCTGCATGCTCTGCATATTCACAGCAGATAAGTTTCCCTCATGAGCTGAGGATCACGGAAAATACAGGCAACAACATATAAAATCTTTTCTATCAAAAATAAAAGTCACTGAAAGCCAAGCATACCGCATGCTTTGGTGTGCCTTTCTGCAGGTTCTGCTGTATACTCTTATGTATTAAACTTAATCTCCATAGGGTAGATGTACATGTACAGGTGTCTGATAGCAAGTGCAGGTTCTTTCTGCTGTACAAGTTAGAATGTTATGGTATTTTTACATATTCTTTAATTGACAGTCAGATATCTACAGTCAACTATCAGTTGACTTAAGTGATGTCTCAATTGAATTAGAATAAAATTAGAATTAGAATAAAATTAGAAAAAAATAATTTTGCTTTTTCTTAAATGTGACTTATTTCACAGGATCATCCAAGAGCAGAATATGAAGCTAAAGTTTTAGAAAAATCATTGAGAAGAGAATACAAGCATAAAGAGGTATAGTTAAAAAATATTCATTTTTTGACCTATCAAAAGCTTTGAAAAAGGCCAATTTTAGCAGGTCCTCTACCAAGAGGAGGGGAAAAACAAAAGAAACAGAAGTAGAGAGTTGCATACTGGTTTTAAATTGCAAGTATTTTCAATACTGGCTTATATGTAGTAGTCTAGAAATATTTATATAGCATATATGTAGCATATATATAATAAAGTCTAGAAATGTCTTTAATAATGCAGAAGTGTATTGTAAGATAATTAATCTAACCTGATTGAATGGAAGTTCCTAGTAGGCTAAGGAATAAAGTTGAAGAAATCAGGTAGAGAACACCTTAAACCATGCTAGTTTAAGTAATTCCAGTGTTTTTGGAGATATTCTTCTGTCTTGCTAGCGCGTATTGTCATGATGTCCATATTTTAATCTTAAGGCTGCAGGATGAGGTTCTGTACTTATTCCAGTTGGAGAAGTGAATGTGTGAGACAGCTGCCCATGGAATAGCTCTAGGAGTTTCTTCAACAGAGCTTTACATTTGCTTTTGCCTTCTCACTGGAAATGTACATCACKAAGACACTGTCTGAACTTTGAAACTGCTCAAACATTTGAATGGTTTACTAATAAATTTGAATGTGGCTTTTTTAGGCTTAGGTCTTTTTACTATGGTATTAATCAGGAGTACTAACACCAATTCCCTTGCCAAATTCCTGTTTTGGTAATAACTGTCTGCCTTTTAAAAATATAACTTCCCTTTTGCTTCACTGAATGAGGCGTATCCTTCTCTTGTCTTTGACTTGTTCCTTTCCATTGCCATGAGAGAGGTASTGCCTGTCCTGTCCATGAGCAGTGCAGCTCCTCTGAGGAGCCTTCACTGAAGGCTATAACACTTTGAGAAAGCTCCTGGTCTCCCCCAGATGCTTCTTTCAAGGCTCCTTCCCCCTTACTTGCAGGAATTCATCTATTTGTGTGACCAACCACATTTTTAAGCAGAGAAGCAAATGCTTTTGCTTAAACGACATCTATCAAGGTGTTGGCAGATGTTCCTTTTGGAAGTGTTGCTGGTGGAATAGTTGCATGGAGCCATGCCGTGGCCAAAACTGGGGARTTAGTTGGGAGAAAGCCCTTTGAAAATATAACTGCAGTAACCATGTTAGCATTGAATATGCTATAATAGGCACCATACATAGATGAAAAACTGGATTGGCACTGAATTAAATGTGTCTGGTTTGTCATGTGCTTATACTTAAGGAATGGAGTGTTCTTAAAGGATGCTACAAAGCTGATGCTGAGATATTCTACTTTATTTACAGAATACAATGCATAAGCCTTTCAGTGTAGTATGGAATAGCTTACTTATACCATTGCTTTAAAATCCTTGCAGGAGAGATTTGGACTCGCCGTCCTTTCACATGGTAGATAAGCAATGCTTGAATACAGATTCTTTGTAATTAAACATCTGTAACCTGCTGTGCTTTCTGATATATCAGGAATTCAGACTTTGAGTGCAGAAGACTGTAGGATAACTGGATAATTAATGAGTCATGACCTCAAAATATTGGCGTATGGAAGCTGAGCAATTAGGAGAGGAGGAATCTTTAAAAAAAATTTATGACTTTTGGGCTCTGTTCAGTTTGGATGTTACTAATTTGGGAAACATGAGAAAAGGAGTCTTTATGAAAGACTCAGTAACTATCTTTCTTTGGATCTGGAGTGTTAAAGTTCAAATTCAGCAGTTGTCTTACAATGGAGAGAGCTTCTTAAAGAAAAACCAGTAAAGCCACATAAAAATTGTTTGCATTTTTTTTTTTCAAAAGTCCATAAAATACAGGTCATTTTTAAAGACAAACTTCTCAGGGATTCTTTACACATCATAATGAAGAAGAAAAAAGTTGCAAACCTAAGTGAAGAGAAGAAAATGCTTTGCTAGGTCAACTTGAGCCCCAAACTTTGAGCAAAAGGTTTGGGGCAAGGAGAGGAGTTTGTTGCTGATGATTTATTATTAACCTAGCGCTGAAACATGAAGCATTGGGCAAACTAACAGAACATTTTAGCTTGTTGCTAAACTACTGTGTACACTGACTCAGTAGAGAGAGCATAGAGATTGATTTAGCAGTGCTTTGTAACGTTGTGTTGCACGATCCTTTTCTGTTTCCTTTACTTGCCATCAGAAGCATCGATATTTTCCAGAAGAGACAGCAAACAAATGGAGGCAAACAGTTACGACAGCCATGTCTGGGGTGAAATTGGTACTTCTAAATCAAACTTATGAAGAAATTCAAATTATGAGTAATTATGGAAGACTCAAAGCAATTGTTTTTCTCAAAAGAAAACAAAACCCAAAAAACTTTGGCTGTTGAACCTTTGTGTAGTATTCACCTTTAGTTCTGGAGCTTCTGTCATTCCTCTGCCCTCTCAGCACCCTCCTAGTCACCATTTCTGCGCATTGGGAATGGCACTGCTTGGCTAATCTTGGCTTCCAGAGGTTGGATGGATGTTGTGCTTTGCGCTGGAGCATTGACTGTGTGCTTGAAGTTTTGCTTGCTCCTCCCTGAGATAACACGCATGTGCTAAGTATAGAATTTAGAATAATATTTTTAGAATTTGGAGTAATATTTCTGCATTCATTACAGTGTTATCTTCTGCTATGATACTTTGTTGTTTACTTTCTGGTGTTTAGAAACAATTTGTGGCCTCAAAATTTATGAAAGAACTCGGATCAGCAATATCATTTGGAAGGAAATTCCCATGCCCAAGCAGAGAATKGGACAGGCAAGGAGTGATTGACTGCATTTAGGATATCCCAGAAAGAGTAATTTTACTGCCCACGTTAACGTCTATCATGGTGTTCTGCYGAGCGCAGGGTGGATAGTCGGGTGCTTCAGCTTATTGCTAGTGAAGCAATTTGAAGTCCATCACACACCAAAACAAAATCTCCACTGACTCGTGGGCTTTGATCTTGCAGGTTCCCAGCACACACAACCTGTATTTCAGGGGCACCAGCTGTGTAACTGCAGACCTCAMATATTACCTGGGAATGAAAGGAGTAGGGAGGTGAATTTTTTCAGGGAAAGAAAAAAAAAGGTATTGAATGGTGGAAGAGGCCTTACTTCACAAATGACAGAGTATTTACACAATTCTCTCAAAGGGTATTTAGAGAAAACTCTTTGATTTCTGCTTACAGTGCAGATGCTTGGCCAATTTGAACCTAGATATGGAGTAAACAATTCTCCTGTTTGAAAGTGTAGCTGTAAACTGCGTCTTTGTGTTTGCTAAGTGGTWGTATATTTGTAGCTCTTTTCTGTTTTTTTGTTTATTTTTTTGGTTTTTTTTTGTCACATGCACAAATAGAAGTGATCTTTTTGACTTTGTCCTTGTTTAATTTCAACTTTTTTTCTTTTTTTTTCCCCCTCCAAATTTTAGACCGACAAAGAAAAACTCACATGGAAGGATCGTTTTCCAGCCTATTTCACTAACTTTGTTGGCATTATCTTCATGGTAAGAACATCTGAAATGTATGCTACTGAGTCAAAGCTTAGAASAGAATTGATAAAAATGTCAGTGAAGGGATGACAGATCATCAGATTGATATGATTTGCAATGACTTTTCCCCACGGAAAAAAATCCAAACTCTTTACTGTTTTGTAATTGAAAAACTTTTAAAGCAATTCAATTGCTAAATTCAATCTGCTATCAGTGAAGAAAAATCTGAAAGCAGTGAGTGAGAATGGAGGATATGGTGATGGATATTACTGCCACCATTGATAGAACGAGACTTTCAAAGTACACAGGTGTAGCGAATGGCATTTTTTATTTTGAAGGGTTATTTTTTAAGAAATGACATAATAAATTTCAGTCCTGATTACAAGGACTAAATCAGTTTAGATTACTAAATCAGTTAAGCTGGGATATGATTGGGGATCCTGATAAGATTATTGCTAAATCCAATATGAAGTGAACTATAGTTATTCTTTTTAATAAGAAACTTTGCTATTCTTAATTGCAGGTTGGGCTGACATTTGCTATCGTGTTTGGAGTCATAATATACAGGATCTCGACTGCAGCAGCCTTAGCAATCAGTTCGACTCCATCGGGCCGGTCCAGCGTTAGGGTCACTGTCACCGCCACCGCCGTCATTATCAATTTGGTCGTCATCATCATCCTGGATGAAGTGTACGGCTGCATAGCAAGGTGGCTAACTCAGATCGGTAGGTTCAAGTCCTCCAGGCATGGCTGTTAGCACAGTTATAAGCAAGAGGGCTTGCCCTTGTGACTAAGGTCAAACTCATAAGCAAATCCAGGAAAATCAAAGTTAGGRCTCAGATTCTCGCCAGTTACTTAAAAATATCAAGGGCATATAGACTCAGCTTTGTTTTTAAAGTTTTTCTTCCAACTGTGGTAGCACTGGTGTCTAACCAAGTAATGAGTGAAATAGATGCAGCAGAAATTCCTGTACCTAATCTTGAACTGGACTGTTATATATTACACAATTGGTAAATTAATTTCCTTTGGCATAAGAGCTGTTAAGAAATGAAAAACTGAAACCAAAAAGCACTGCAGAGAAGATATTCTAAATGGTTTTCAAAAATATCAGTGACAAAGGCCCAGAAAACTTTTCATATATTTGCAGAATGGGCAATACTTGTATTTGTGCAGGTCAGCCAGATGTGAAATGAAATTGGAATTATTATTGCAATTCACCTGAGCAGTAGGATCCTTACTGGATTTACCACTGATTTCAGTAGGCTGTGTTGATTTAACACTACAAAGAAATATATATATCTCCCTTTATTTAAAAGATGACTAACAGTTTCTAACGTCCACATTTATAAGATTTTGAAATGTTCCAGGTAGGAGATAATCTTCTAAAGATTCTTATTTATATCATATGGTTTCCAGAGGTYCCGAAAACTGACAAGAATTTTGAAGAGCGTCTGATTTTTAAGGCTTTCCTCCTGAAATTCGTCAATGCYTATACGCCCATTTTCTACGTTGCTTTTTTCAAAGGCCGGTGAGTATTGGAGGGTGTTATTAAGGATTGCAACTCCCTTTTTTGTTTTTTTTTGGTTTTTTTTTAGCTGGGTCTAAGAAAAGGTCTGAGTGATAAAGTAAGCGTAATCTAAAAACTCTTCYGCATTGTATTAAAAACCTCGCAGCGTTATAGGATAAAGCAGTGATCTATGTGATTCTGTTGTTTCAAATCTGTTAAAGTCATCTTGCCAAGTTAACTTCGTGCATTCATATATAATGCCCTATCAGGCATTGTCTGCTTATCATGCTCTAATTTTATGATGTAGAAAATAGTACTTCTCCTCTTGCAACCCTCTTGAAAAAATCCAAAGCTCTAAATCCAAATCTGTTGGCTGATGAAGCAGCTATAAGGAGGGTGCTCATAGGCAGTCTGAACACCTGATTTYTGCAAACATGTGCCTGTAAGTAAGGGGTGGGGGGGCACATGAACAGCTCAATAAAAACTGCAAGCTAGCACTTTTGCTTTAAAWAAAATCCCAACTCCTTCAAGAATCACTTATGAAAGCCATGTTATATAAGAGGTTTTGAATTCTGACAATTATGTTCTAGATTTGTTGGACGTCCAGGAGACTACGTCTACATTTTCCACTCCTTCCGCATGGAAGAGGTAATTGCATTTTACCCCGTCTCTAGCACCTGGGAGCGGCACCCTTCCCTGCCGTGGCGATGGAGATGTTCTGAYCTACGTTTCCTCTGTCCACTTTAGTGTGCTCCTGGCGGCTGCCTCATGGAGTTGTGTATCCAGCTCAGTATCATCATGCTGGGCAAACAGCTGATTCAGAACAACTTATTTGAGATTGGCATCCCGTAAGTCACAAGGTGTTTTTTATACAGGTGCACATGGCTTTTTACCATGTGTACAATACAGCGTGTGTTAGCTGCCTGTTGATATGAATTAGCTTTGTAGGCCTTTTTAAAGACTCTTACAATAAGGCTCTGCCTGCTCTCTGTAGTGAGTACTTCTGTTCTACAGCACTGTCAGMCAGTGCTGTAACATCAAGTGTGATGCTGACACACACATAGAGCTTGCCATGCCTGTTAATATAAAATAACTGTCAATCCTCCCGTCTGAGAAATGGCATTGCAACCTGAATAGAATGATAACTGCATCAATCTATTTCTTCCAGGAAAATGAAGAAATTTATAAGATACATGAAATTAAAGCGTCGACGTTCTTTAGACCATGAAGAGCACGTGAAAAAAAAGCAACGTTATGAGGTGGACTATAACCTGGAGCCCTTTGCTGGACTTACCCCTGAGTATATGGAAATGAGTGAGTGAAGTGGGAAGGAGACATTTTTAAGCCATAGTTAATTTGATTAATTGGAAGGGKTTTTTTTGACTGCAGATTTGATAGACAGTGGATGAGATATATGTTAACTTAATTATTAAAGGGTGTACTCTAGGAGTGTAACACATTCAGCCAACCACTGGCTGCTGCATGGTTGAACTGCACTTTGTCATGTTCGTGATCCCTTGCTATAGCAATATGCATTAGATATTTTCTATCAAGCAGTGCAACTATATATTTTTTAATTAATTCATTTGTTGAGCAGCTTATTTGACTGCTTAAAATCCATATTAAGGTAACTTTGCATTACTGAGGCTGTAAAACTGCAATTTTCCTTCTGTCTCCAAACTTGATACCACTGGAAGGCTGACATGAACTGCTGTATATAATGCTGTTGGCAACAGTATCAGAAGTTCCTGAGGGATCAGTCAAAAAAGCAATCTTATTTAGTATTTTTGGGAAAGGCTAGGCAAAAAGATTAGAAAGAGGTAATGAAACACGTTAATATCAACAATTAGCATGTATGGTTAAAGTGGGCAGGTTCAGGTGACCTTGAGTTTCAGTATGGTCAAAACATAGCTGAAATATAACTGTACAAAATATGAGATCATGTTATCAGTTCCTAAGAATATATTCAATTAGTTACATCAGCAGTTGGAAGTAATAGAGGAAGAGAAAGATTGAGCTGAAACAGTAACAGCATGAAACTTAGGAAACAGGCAGATGTGATGCCAGGATGTAGCAAGCAAGTTATTTCCGGTGAGSACAGAGGATGAGGAACGTCGCTGATGAGGCGGGGGTAAGGCTGAGCTAAGCTGGAGCCCTCTGCAGAGCTCTTCTCACCCACGCTCAGSAGGGAAGGGGCAAGGAAGGCGCTGGAGTGATCAGTGGAGGAGAGAGGTGGTTATGAGAGCACCAAAGGGATCTTGTCCTCTTTTAGAAAGAAGAATGACAGATCAAGGGAGCTAGAGATCACTTTCTCTAAATACGTTTAGCAGGTTAACATCAGGAAGGGTGAAGACTTACATAAACTCATGAACAAGGTTAACAGGACAACAGATATAATCACGAACAGCTTTGGACTGGCATGAAGAGGGTTTTTGGACTTCAGAAGAGAAAGCTTCCAGGGGGATTAGCAAGGGCTCAAAGCCTGCCTGATGGAGCACATCAAGTTCACCTAAGACCTAATATGGTCCCTGGGGGCAGCAGGTGACAGGCCTTGATGACACAGAAGGGCAGTTGTCATCCCATGCTCCACTTGTTGCATCCACAGGAGAAGGTTCCTGGGACCGCGGTACACCCCGTGCTGCTGCCCTGGCCTCTGTCCTGCCCGGCTTGGAGGGCAGCACATGTTGCAGAGCGGGGAGTGCCAGGTTGCCCAYGAGGCCCTGACATTAGATCTTGCCYKTCTGGTCACTTTGTCTTGCCTGAGCCAGCCCCTGCTCCTGGAAGAGGGGCCACTGGCCCTAAATGTCCACCTGGAGTGCCAGTCACTTCAGCTGCATGTAACATGGAAATAGGGTTTAGCCTCCYAGCAAGCAGTGTCTTGGGGGAATAGCACTCACATGATGCTGCATGCACTTCACAAATACAGACTAAATCCATTGAAATTGTTTCTTTGTTTTTCTTCTTTTTTTCCTTTACAGTTATTCAATTTGGATTTGTAACCTTGTTCGTTGCATCTTTCCCTCTGGCTCCATTGTTTGCTTTGCTGAACAACATCATTGAAATACGTCTCGATGCAAAAAAATTTGTTACTGAGCTGAGGAGACCAGTGGCAGTCAGAGCAAAGGATATAGGTGAGTGTACCTTGCTGATGTTACTCCCTCTTCCTTTATTCCTAGACTGATGGCAGGATGTTGTTATGCTGAGTTACTTTCATTAACAGACAGGTATTTATAGGACATGTCAAAACCTTAGACTGTGGCTTAACTGTGAACTCTCATAATTCAGTAAGCCTTTACTTTTAAAATAGAAAGAGCAGTGCTTTAAATTCAGATTAATATTTTATTAAGTAAACAATATCACTTTGCAAGTCAAAATGATCAATGCAACAGTGATATATGTTGCAAGGTTCTGCACATCAAGAGCTCTTTCTGGCAAAGCCAGTGTCTTGCAGAAGCAAAAACTTCTGCATTTAATTATTCTGGATGGAGCTGGAGAGGGCACTTGGAAAGGAAGGAGAGGAGGCCAGAATGTCTGTGGGTAAAGGTATTCCTTCCTGCTCAGCACGAACGTCAACCTCGGGAGCTTGAAAGCTGCAGGGCTTCTAGCTGGGGCCAGGCTCTGCAGCTGCCCAGGGGCAGCAAGGGGGTTGGCCTCGTAATGCTGGGCGGCTCAGGATGAGGTACGTGTGCGGTACCTCACCCCTGCACTTTAGGGTTATCCTAGAACTGAAGAACATGGTGCATTTTGTTGTGCYGTTGCCCTCACCATGACATTGCTGATGCTGTTCTCTGTTACTGGCTTATTCGAAGCCCTAGACAAGTTTTTTGTTTGTTTGTTATTTGAGAAAACAGACCTGGACTTCCTTTGCTTGCAGGTCTTTAAATTAATCTTTTCAAAGTTGTTCTTCTCTTTTATTAAAACTATTGCTATRGTTTGGCACCATCATAAGTGTTCCTAACGTTGTTAACTGAAAATGTCATTTATCTAATTCTAACAACTGGAACAGCATTTACATGTTTGTCTCCTTTCCTAGGAATCTGGTATAATATCCTCAGAGGTATAGGCAAGCTTGCAGTCATAATAAATGTAAGTAACTTTGCATGGATAAAGCTTTTAACTCGTTAGTCTGGCTTTTCCATTCTCTTCCATTGGTTTTATTTCAACTTAGATCCCTTAAACTGAGTGAAATCATGTGATGCCGAGTTTTCCTCAAATATTAGGGAACTAGATCCAGTGCTTGTTTGACCATTGTGATACTTTTTGTACATGGAGAGAAAATGGCAAACCTTAAATTCTCAAAATGTCACAGAGAATTAGCAGTCTGAGCAGTAGCAATAACACTCAGTACACAGTAGCTGCTGCAGCTTTCCTCTAGAATTTTCATAAAGCAGTCTTGCTCTTTCAACAAATGAGACCACAATCATCTGCTTAAATACTTTTTCTTCCTACTTTACTCATTATGAGATATTATCATGAAAACTATARCTTTCTTAATTGCGGTGGCAAAATCTATTACCACAGAAGCTTTTAGGTAGTCAACTGAGTATGAATTGGTTGGGCTCATCTCAGTACCATGTCCCTCCATTGAAAATCTGGCCTCAAAAATATTGGTGTCTACTGTCTATCCGTCAGCTCTGGAAACTGATGAAAATATCTGGTTTATTTTAACCTCAGCCACTCGGAAATTACACACCTTAATACCAGTTTTCGTGAGATCATCTTGATTCTTCAGAAAACCTTCATTCTGTGGCCATTTGTGAACTGGTTATCCCTCACTTTGCTTCTGTTATATTCATGACTGTATGTAGTTAGCTCATAACACCTCTGTTGGCATCAGGGGGCTGGATGAAGCCCTTTTGCCAAGTGGGGCAATCCCTTCACTTTGCCAGCGCGTGTCTGTTGTTCTATGGCCAAGCCATGTGCATATTGTGGTGTGCAGCCCTAATTTGTTTTTTTCCTCTTTAGAAATAATTTCTTTTTGCTTGTTTGTTTCTTCTATGCAGTCTCTCKATGTCATTATTCTGGTGTTATTTTTCCCTCTTTGAGCTATCTGCTGTCCCTCTCTATCTCGAAAAAGAAAAGTGAAACATTTTGTACTGTGTTTGTTCTACATTTATATAAGATTTATGCCAGTGAGAATGTTTTATAATAATAACAAATGAGAAGGGCCAATTGAATTGGCTGTGTTATATTTTATGGATGACATTTTTATAAAAAATACATTTTAAAAAACCAAATAGGAATATTTTGGTATTGATTTAAAAAAAAAAAAAACCAAGCTCAGTCTGCCCATCCTTTTATCTTGATGGAGTTAAAAAAACACAAAATAAATTCTCGCTGCATTGCAAAAGTCCATTAAAAGAGTCAATTTGCTGCAAGTTCTTCACAGAACACAAAAATACATCTAAATGAATCAAACAGAGCTTATAAAATCTGTCAGGGACAAGTTGTAATTGGAACAGCACTTTGTTTTGCTCTCCTCTGATGGGGGGGCACGACAGCTTYATTTTGCAGCAGAGTTCAAGTGGTTATCCACATAGAAATCTTGGCCAACATGGAACTGCTCCAGTTAATATCCTTCTGCTCAAAAGGATAAGCAGTAAATACGCTTTTAGCAGCAGTTATTACCCCATTTTCAGGACTCCATGGGCTGCAGTCTCCCCTTTTTATTTCTGAAGCAGCCCCCTATACAGCAGCCCCTAATTCGCATGAGTAGTTTGGGCAAGACGCAAAAGACGTGAATATCTTTAACTGAACACTGTCTGAATATTGCGCTCATGTTTTACTCTTATGGCTTAGGCATTTGTGATCTCATTCACATCTGACTTCATTCCACGCCTCGTGTACCTGTATATGTACAGTGAGAATGGCACCATGCATGGCTTCGTGAACCATACACTATCCTCTTTTAATGTCAGCGATTTTCAAGCAGGAACAGCTCCAAACGACCCTATGGATCTTGGCTACGAGGTCCAGATATGCAGGTATTCTTTTGAATGATAGCTGATTTTGAGTATTCTACAGCTAAGAATATGACAAATTTATTCCATTCCTGGGGTAAATCTAGGTCCCTTGTTTGTACTAAGCATGTTGGCATCCTTTCATATCAGGTAGAGTCATTGCCTTGAAGTCTTTACTTGCAGATAAAGCAACCATAATGCTTGAATATCGAATGTTGCTTATTTTGCAGGTCAGCATTGTTGTGTTTCGTGTTTGCCAGGGAATTTGCAAGTATTTTGACTATTGATTATGGGGTTTTTTGTTTTGTTTTGTTTTTGTTTTTGTCCAGTTTTATAAGGAGAGACCTTATCATGCTCTACAACAACCTGGAAGGAGGTTGTAGTGAGGCAAGGGCCGACGACTTCTCTGGAATAACTACAGATAGGGCAAGAGGAAATGGCCTCAAGTCGCACCAGGGGAGGTTCAGGTTAGACATTAGGAAGAATTTCTACATGGGGAGAGTGGTGAAGCCTTGGACCAGGCTGCCCGGGGGAGTGGTGGAGTCACCGTCCCGGGCAGGGTTCAAGAAACGTGCATGTCAGGCACTCAGGGCCGTGGTTTAGCAGGCAGGGTGTTGGAAGGTTTACGGTTGGACACTGTCTTAAAGGTCTTCTCCAACCATAATGATTCTATGATTCCATAGTAATTACTAATGGTATTAATAGCAATTTTATCTGCTTTATCTGCAGTGGAACTTAAGGCTCACTTAAAATGTTATTGTATGGGGAATTTGCGTGTGTATAACAGGTTATTTTCATGTTATTTTCATTGTTAAGGGAAAGTTAGTGTAGCATATTTCAGCTTATCGAGCGATCTAGGTCACTGCTGAAATCTGTGCTTTGCTTAGGCTTCCTTAGATATGCATCATCTTCAAAACAAATGCTTTAAAGCTTATAATTGGGGACCAAAGCCAAAAGTAACAGTGAAAACACTTAGAACAGAGGGACTGTAGGGGGAAACGGGGGTGAGAAGAAGAGGGGAACAAAGAAGGCACAGCCATTCCAAGGGAGMAAAAATAAAGAAAACTTCAGTATATGTGTAGATGTGTACTGGAAAATTGCAGGAATGACTTGGAGAAAATGTGTATATAATTGTAATTTTTTTTTTAATTAATGCTCTTTATAAATCAGAAAGGAGCAAGTTAATCTTCTAAAATGACTGCTAAACAGAAGAATCAATCATATTCTGAGATGAAAGATAAAGCCAACAAGAACTGCACAAATCTTAGCTTTTGTTCACTTTTCCTCTTCATGGTTTTCTTCTGGTGGTCTCTGAGGATAGAAGAAATTGAGTTGGCAGAAATGCTGGCAGGAAAGCCCTAATGTCATGGCCGTGTATATTACAAAGGCCTTTATATACATATATATATACTTCGATGTCCTAGTGTTGTCCTCCTCATTCCATTATTTAGCTCATGTTTGAGAGATTTTAATATCTGAAAACATGGCATAAGTCGTTCAAAATATTGACAGGATGCTGCGGTTTAAGTTTACTTTATTTTTCTTGGTCTGCTTTCTAACAAGTTAATTAGCTCACAGATTTTCCATAAGCCATAGCAAAGGCAAAATTCTTCTGTCCTCTCTATGCAGCAGAATTTGACCGCAATCTTCTGCTAATCTTGGAAATACAGACCTCTACATCGATCTGTACAATTGATAGACCTGAGACCAGTATTTTCACCTTCAAATTTAGCCTGAAATCACCTTTTTACCACTTTTAAAAGGGAATAAATCATCTAAACTCCGTCTACCTCCTCTTTATGCAGAGTTGATATTGTTTGTACTAATCAGAAGCTATTAATATTGAATTTTGATTGAAGGTGGAAGGCTGTAGGAAGCTGTCTGGTTAATCTTGTTTGTGTGAGGTTTGTACAGTGATGCTGTAATAGCAAATTTGCTTTTAGACAGTTCGATTCACTGACTATTGGATATTAAATGCTCAGTATGCTAAAATTTCGAAGTGACATCATTGATTTACCAAGTCTTGTTTTGCAGATATAAAGATTACCGAGAACCCCCTTGGTCGGAAAACAAGTATGACATTTCAAAGGATTTCTGGGCTGTCCTAGCAGCAAGATTAGCATTTGTGATAGTTTTCCAGGTACGTCATACCGCAGGTACTTTCTATATAAAAAAGTGTCTTTCTGTGCAAGAAAGAAAGAGTTATCCCATTTCTTCAGCTAAATAAGGCAGGCCACCTTTGGAAATAACTTATTAGGGCAAACAAAATATCTCCTTTCACAGCTGTTTCATGTAATAGCAAAGGAATTTGCCGATCCTTATTCGCCCTCTTTCTTCCTCCCACCCAAGCCGAGATGGGTAATCTTCAATGGGTAATTTCATCTGCAGGGACAGCCAGAACTGCTTTGATGCAGAGCAGTTTAATGACCTTAGTGAGCAGCAAAGCACAAGGCTGATACTAATTAAGTCCTACCAATTTCTCCACTAGGACATCAACATATTTGCTGAAGAAGTTCTAAGTTTTATCCTAGGTTGTTTCTAATCTGGTCAAGCTATGAAATTTCTGAGGTTTCCAAATTGGGTTTTTATCTTGAATTTAAGTGCAGTGGCAAAATCTTGTATTTTTTCCACCACTTTTGTCATTGTTCAGTCACAGTAGCTTTGTTGATTATTGTGATGTGCGGGGGTTTAAAGAGGTTTGCCTTATTTAAACAACTTGTTTTAAAACTGTCAGGGTTTGTTTTTTTTTTTTTTTTTTTTTTTTTTGACAAAAGAAAATGTGTCTGTGAAAAACTTCACTTTCCTTGAATCAAGATTTTAAATTGGAAGCATCTTGATGAAAAGCTTTCTGCTACCCTTCAGTGTTTTGCCTCGTTTGCTTCTGCCTTGCTAATGTAAAACTCACAAGCCATTTATCAATTTTAGTATTTCCTTCAGATTTCTAAATGGCTTTGACATGACTTGTGCACGAATTAGAAAGATCTGTGCCTGCCGTTCTTCCAACCCCTGTGTTGACGGGAAGTTGAGGTAGATCTGGCTCAGGATCAGAATTGTGACGTGCAGTTGAGCCCCACTTAAATGTTGTCCTTCCTTCTAAAGTACACTGAAAATAGCCCATTCCCTCACAGTCATCTTTTCATTTGACCTTGCTGACATTTTCTCACAATTTCATTTTCAGAACTTGGTCATGTTTATGAGTGACTTTGTTGACTGGATTATCCCAGACATTCCCAAGGACATTAGTCAGCAGATTCATAAAGAGAAAGTTCTCATGGTGGAGGTCTTCATGAGAGAAGAGCAAGGAAAGCTGCAAATGCTAGAAACATGGAAAGATAAGGACACGAAAAAAGGTGAAAACTGTAACAGTCACAGCCCCAAACTCTCCAAGAGCCACAGTGGGAGCTTGTCCTCCTGCCACTCGTATCCTGTTGACGTATAGAAGAGCAGGGAGTTGAGCATCTTGGGGCATTCCGCTGAGGAACAGGCCGTCGTGGAAAGGGCAGGACTTGGTTAATGATGGACAACCTGGTGCATGTTTAAGGATGTGCTGCAGTTTTGCGCCCCTCTTTGTGAGAAATGCTCTTCTTACAAACATGGAGGACCACGTTCTATTTCGGATCTTTTTTTTTTTTTTTTTCCTTTTGCACAAGCAGTAATGCAGGGAATTTTTATATTTCATTGTTAGATAACACTATTGATGTTGGTGTGCATTAATAAATGCAGGTACTTAGTACATCTTAATAGAGATATTCTCTAAGAATTTGACCTTAGCCTATTAAGTAAAAGGTAAATTTTAAGTAATAATGCTACTAATAACTTAAAATATTTTCAAAACCCCAGGCTTGAAGGTCTGTGGTACAACTCTGCTAAATATGTGCAAAGCAGTTTTAGAGTGTGCCCTAGTGTTCCTTGGCAGGAAGAGAGATGCTGTTAAGCTGACCAGGCTAATTCACTTTCGAAGATATGGTTTAGCTCTGCTGGCAGACTTCTGTATTTGAACCTGCAGGTCCGAGACGAACAAAGCTGCCATTGAGTGAGCCAAAGTGCAGGGAGAAACAAATGTGTGGGGTGCTTGTGGCAACCTGATGTGTACTTTAGACCTCCACTGGGGCACTGCTGTGCTCACAAACATCAGAAGCTCTCATCAAAGTTGAATGYCTTTATCTTCACTCCAGTTCTGTGAGCACGGAAAGCTGCTTGCYTACTGGAAAAGCTGTTTTTACCAATGAACAGCTAACATGGATGAAGCTACTGGAGTGCCCCAGCACACATCATATGCATTTGAGCAAGCCCCTTGAGGTTCSCCATGGGTAGCCATGTGGCAGCAGCACAATTTCTGAGGACCTCCCAGCAGGTAGATTATCATRGCGCGTTTTGTTAAATGTCCTGAATTAATGAGCACATGTAGAGCTACAGTGTCTCTCACTGYCCTGCCTAGAACTTGGACACTGTTGTTCCTAAGGAGTTACACATTTTTCCCACTACAGTAGCACATCCCTCCTTAGCCAGGTTTTCCCCTATAGTCCTCTGTCCTCCTGCAGGAGAAGGGAGTCTGCACCCATTCTTCTTGGCCAGTTGCCCTTGAGACTTCGTACTATTGCATGGCATCTCCCAGACGCTATGCCAAAAGGGGTAAGTGTTGTCTTCAGTGGAAGTTTTGCCTGCATTGGGGCTACAGGACCAGACCTTCAGTTACAGGACTTTTATTTTTGTCTTAAAATACTCTAGCTTTTGTACAAGGAACTTCCTTAAGGTGTAAGTTGAAAACTCTTATGAAGCCTATCTAAATCTCATCAGCGCAACTCTTTTTATATATCATACATTTTAGTTTTGCTTTGTCAATGATAAACTGCACTTCCAAGTAATATTGGTGCAATTAATCTCATTTCTTTTATTGCTGTCTTGTCAATGGCACTTACGTAACAAATATAAAACTGAAGAATAAAATAAAAACTAAAGATGTTCCTTAAAGTCTAACTACTGTACGGTTTGTTACAAAACCAAACGTTGAGACTGTCTTCAAGTAAAGTTTTTTTCTTTTTCCATTTCTTTTTCTTTGCCAAACTAATTTAAAGATTAATGCTAGAACTTTAAAAATGCCATATTTAGCTGTTTGCTATATTTATTTGTTTTAAAGTATGTGATAAATTTGATGTTTTTCTGTTATCTGTCCAAAGAAGGTACCAGAGAAGAAATTATGTGGAAGAAAGAAAGATATTAACCAAATACTCTTGAAGCTAATTTAAAATATTGATCCAACCAAAGATTTTTATTAATAAAGGGCTTATATTTTGCTAACTCTTGTTTCTGTTGTATTTTGACTTGCAGGAATGTCACTATTTTTAAAACTTATAACATATGATAGCTTACTGCTAGGGGCCAAATCCTGCCCAGTTTATTCACATGGTGAGCATTATGCCTGGTAGTAGTAAGTGTTTACAAGATCAGACCCATTGACTGCAAGAGAACTATGAATGTGAATAAATTAAGCAGAATTTTGTCCAAAAATCCTGTTGGAAAAATATTATTCCTTTCATTCCTTGGTAGCCCGAAAGTTGTACAAGAAAGTTAAATACAAACTACCTATTCTGAAGGCAAATATTAGGGAACTTCCCCTAAAGGAATTTCATCTGTAAATATTTATCTAAAAGTGTTCCCAGATTAATACTGACATTCCTGTAAATAGTAAAACTATATCCTGAACATATTCGTATCAGAATTTTTCTTTATTTGCTGAAATCATGAAGTACTAACAGTTGCTTATATACTTTCTTTTGTACAGTAAAGTGTTTGAAATGGTATTTTGTATATAAAAACTGTATTACTACTTAGATAACAGTAAGACTCTCTTTCATGGAATCATTTTTTAAGAAAAGTAAATATATACTAAATCTCTTCAGTTGTTTTTTTTCTTTGAAAATTTACTTGAAATATACTTAAACGTGTAGAAGTTTCATGAGACAGGTTCAATTTCCAGCAATTCTTGTGCTCCAAGTAGGCAAACGTGAGTACTTGATCTGAGTTATAAACCAAATCATGACAAAGTTTGAATAAAATGGTTCTTGGATACTATTCACAGTGAACCTTATCTACTCAGATAGTAGAGACCAAAACTGAGAGGTGATGTATTTTTTTTTTTTACCCCAAATATTGGAGATAATACATTAGTAGATATCTTCCTGGCTTAGCATGCAAGTCCAGCTGCTTTAGACCATTTAGACCAGCTGCTTGTCCCATTTTGGGACAAGATGAGCCCTGTTAAATGTGCTTGTCTCTGTTGGAATTCTGTTCCAGGAAAACGAATATAAAACCTATTCCTAGACTACTCTCAGGATCTTTCAGCTGTTTACTTTTAGGGGGTAGGTACAAGATATCCAGCAAAAGACTTCCCTCAGAGCATGAGTAATCACACTAAAGCAGTTTGTACTATGCTTGTTTTGCGATTTGTTATCCAAATAAAGGTGAGGCTTTAGTTTTATAGAAAAGATGTGTCATCCAGCTAAGCTAAACACAACGTTGCCCATGTCAAACACAAAATTCGGTTCCATGACATTTCATCATTGTGGATAACTTCTGTAGAAGCAGATCAGTTGCTGCCCACTTGGTAATTGGGTTGGTTTTTATTCAGTTCTCAGAGACAAAATAATTCTCCAAAGGTAGGAGTACATTAATTGTAACATAAAGTCTTCCATAAAGAGATTTGCACTGCAGTGGTGCAACTTTAATCAAAGTTCTTCTTTTTTTTTTTTTTCTGCATTATTGATGCAAATAGAAGCAGGCTTTGCTCTATTACCAATAGCAAAATTAAGGAATTATTATGCTAATGAGGGTTTAATGGAAGATGGTTAAAGCACAGTGGAAGTTAATTCAGAGAGGCAGAAATCTGGAGTGCTGAAGACTCCAGGCACCTGTAGAGACCTGGATGTGACTCACAGCTACCATGTGCAGCAGATTTGTGTCTAGGGTTTGAAAAAAGATAACAGTTTCTGTATTTATCTTGTCAGCTGAATTCCTTATGGATTTGACAACTTTCAACCTGCTTTTGGCCTGTTTGTCACAAAAAATATTATATATAAAATCTCATTTCCTCTGTCTTTTGACTTAACTTTTTTAATATTAATCAGGAAAGTTAGTGTATGAGGTTTTCCAGTCAGGGGGCAGATGAAGAAGGAATAATGGAATAGATTAAAGCTGGAAACGACTATAGGGGGACATGCTTCAATTACTACCAAATTACACCACTTGCTTCACGTTTTCCAAAGCTGCGAACAATTCCACTGGGTATTTTTGAGGAGGAAATCACGCACACCCTATTGTGTTGACAGGACAAGGCTGAATCTTCTGGATTTCCATGTCATTGTGTTCCTAAGAATATGTATTTCAAATATTTTGCAGTCTTACATAGCTTAAGGGTGAATAAGTCTCAAGTCAAAGCAWAGATATATTTCTATTTTTAACTCCTCAATATTCCCTGATGCTGAGCTGTTAATGATCTTTTTGGCTCTTGTGATCTCTAATAACTGACAGAAACAACTTTTCATCTTGTTACCTCTGAACTCTCTGGAACATTTGAAGATCCTTTGAGTTCATTTGAATTTTCCTAGGAAGATTTCAAAGTAAACAAGTCTTTCCTTTTGCCACTGAAGAAGCACTATGTCTTAAAACTTAACTCTGGTTCAATTATTTTCTCATTTGAGTACTATTTATTCCATGACCAAGCACAATATGCCTTTTTTAGTACAGCAGGGGGAAAAACAAAGTGCCTTTTTTTTTTTTTTTTTAAGCTAATCTGGTCTTTCTGAGAAAGAAACTATTAAAGTGTGTGCTTTTGTGCTTTTTCTTTTAAGCTTAAACTCTTCCTTATTTTTTAATACCATGAGCACAGTCTCATTCAAGGCTACCTCAAGCCAAAGAAAATATTTTCTTCAGTTCTCTTTGACTTCAGTCTTTGATTTCTCTTTGAGCTCAGAGGCTCAGTAAAGTCTCATGAAACWCTTAGGCATTGCTTATTAAATGATTGGTTTCAATTTTAATAAAAGAATTTTAGCATTTATTATGTGATATTTTCATAACTTTCAGCGTAAGCTAAAGCCACAAWATATTGATTCAGATGAGTTGTGCAAGCAGTGACGAGATTTACTTGCTATTGTGTTAGCTATCCTGAAGCAGAGAGCTCAGGAAATCAAAGGCACTGGACATTCWTGTCACTTAGCTAGTTAAAGGAGTCTGAAGGTTTTGAGGTTATAGCCTTTATTCTGCTTAGTACCACAGCATGTGTACGAAAAAAAAAAAAATCAAATGAAGAATGTGTCCATCAAGTTTATTCCTCTCTTCATTCCATATCTTTATTTCTGAATGATAATGGATGAGAAAGATGCAAGGGAAGACGGCAAATAGGGAAGGGAGCAAGAAAAGGCTTTTGGCTGAGYTTTGTACGACCCAGGCTAGCTGGTAGATCCAGAAGTTGTTGTTCTGATCTCTGCATTGCTTCCCAAAGCAAGACCATTCTGTAGAAAGGTCACAGACTTGTTTTTATTGTTCATTTTCTAACTATTTGCAATCTCAACCTCCAAGCAGTACAATACTGCTGATCCTACCAGACCCAAACTTGATGGCAATGGGTAATGAAAGGAAAGCAAAATAAAAGAGGGGAGATGTCTCAGCTGGCTGAGAAGCCTGAGGGACCAGGTCCTGGACACTGGCTGACAGAGGTGCTAGTAATACTGCAGGCCTCTGGAATCAAAATGAAATAAGTGCAGTGAAAACAACGCTTTCCCCTGTGAACATGCCAGCCATCTTTTCCACTTAAAACGTGTCTTCATTTCACTGACCCAGAAAGACACAATTACCTAAATAGTATCCAAATCTGTCATCATTTTGGTCACAGACTAAGTCTAAATTCTGGAATACTGATTTTGATTTCAGTCTGCCTTTTTTTTTTTCTTTTTTTCCCCTCAGACATGCTCTCTAAGCCCTTGTAGGCACCAGTAGGCCTTTTTGTTTAGACTAATGCAATTATGTTCTCTCTCATRTGTCCCTCCAAGAACATGCTTATTTTTAACATGAATCAGAGGAATTTATAAACTCTCACACTGTTTCCAACATTGAAGTCAGGCTCCAGTTATTACAGGCCTTTTCATTCTATCATAGCTAAGTGTTCATGGTTTAAGGCCTCAAAAAGAGTATGCAAGTAAGGGGCTATGCAGGAGGGGAACAGGAGCGCTCTCGCAGCAGGCCAGTCCCCGTCGTCCTCGCAGGAGCCTGCCATTGCATGAGTATCTCACGTCACTTAGTGTATTAATCTTCAATCATTAGTACCATCATTAGGCAGAGAAGTATAATTACTCACAGGTAATTAACCACCGCGTGGGCAAGTAATAAATCTCAGCAGACTGGAAAAAATGCACGCAGCCTGTTATTTCTTTCGAGGGTAGGCAGGATCTCCCTGTAGTGCACGTAGCTTTTCTTGCTTTTCACTGCAGCGTACGCACCGTAGGCAAAATACRTAAATGCTGTATTTTGTATCTCATTGGTCTGGTGTTCTCCAAGAATCTCGCTCCTCCCCAGACTTTTMATCTCTGGGAAGAAAGGCAGCACGTTTCCTTTATGTTTGCATATGCAAATGAATTCCAAATTGTGGCTAAAGATTAATCTGTATCTAGGTCTGAATAAAGCACTAGGGACTAGCTCAAACTAAATTGTTTAGAGAACAGAAACTAATACTTTCCTCTGCCCACAAAGGATCAAGGGAGGTGCATGAGGAAAGCAGATTTACTTATTTATTATTTTTCAATTCCTATGAGTAACTAGCCTACTCATATCCTGTATCACTTAATGTTTGTCTACAACAATTCATGTTTTAAAAGGAAATGACTTTTTCAGATAACAACWGTTCTGTGTTCGAGCAGGCAGAGCACTCTCCCTCTAATCAGGTTTGAAAAAAAGAATATACACCTTCCAATTTCAATGAAAGTGAGATGGTGACTCAGATGGGAAATAGCGTAGTGGCACACTCTTGAAGGGAAAAAGAAAAATCTCATCTTGCCTCTCATTAGTAAAGTGGTTCACAGTAGTTCTGCTGCCAATAATCACACGTCTGAATTAACACCTGGTTTTAAGAAATACATCCCCCTCTCAGTTTGTTACTATCTGTAGTCAATGAAGTAAGCTCACTGCAAAAAAAGAGGGCAAATGTGTGGCAAAGGGCAAATGTTTTTTTGGTCGGGAAAATATTTTTACACTTTCCACAGTAAAAATGCAGGGTAGCAATGACCAAGCCCAAAAGAGAGCCTGATAATTCTAGAGATAAGAGAAGAAATATTGACAGAGAAAAATGTCTGACACTACATTTCAAGTATAGATGCAATATAGCAGCCAGCAGACTACTGCTGTACTCAGTGAGGAATAAGGGCAGGATTGCRGAAGATGAAATTCAAGGATATGGGACTATTTGCATGCTTTTATAAGAAGCATTTCCCAGTGGTGCAAAATTATCTGTTTAGARTAAAATAATTAATTGTAGGATATGCTTATCATTTTCATAGCTGCTCAGAACGTTTTATTTTCCAGCGCATAGAAGGAGACAAATAATGTTCTCTACTACTCATGAAAACAAATCTTATRTCTAAGTATTTACCTTTTCTTATTTTTATTCGGCTTTGGGACTGGAAATACAACAGCTCAAGAAAACCAGAAACAAGCAGATGTGCTCTGCAGGAATTAATTAACATTGGGTTTGGAGTCCAGTAGTCAAACTGCTGGATTGTATCTCTGGATGGACAGCAACTTCCAGATTGCATCCCAGCTTCTTCCACTTCATTCTCAGCTGGTCACAGAGGACCTCTTTGCTGTGTGGTGGAGCACGGGCTCTGTATGTCTGTGAGTCCATGTGCGAGTGCTGGACTTCCAAGCCGCTTAGGAGGCAGAACATCTTGACTGGGGTTGTGGGGAGCCACGGTACCTGACCCACACTTCTTCTGCCGGTTTATCTTTGCGAGGAAATTGCCCAAAGCAGCTACGTCACATGGCTACTGTAAGGTAACCCCAAGGCTGTGGACACTAAATGTCCTTGTTCAGATTACCTTCATCTCATTTCAGCTGAATAGCATAGAAGGTGCCCAGAAAGAGACCAAATGCTAACTAGCTACTTTTTTTTTTTTAATCAACTCCCTCACTTATTTCACCATGACATTCCTGTATAGACAACGCATCTTTTTTTTTTTTTTTTTTTTTTTTAAATTCCACTTTTCCAAGGACAAAAATTGATGTTATATAGCGTAAATAATGAATACAGTTGAAAGGAATGAGATGTGCTGGTCTGATATATACACATCATTTTATTGACATGTGAAATGTTTGTCCGGATGGCCTAATGCTTACAGGGTATGATGAAAATTCACTACAAAAATAGGTAAAAAGTCAAGTCAGAGGTTTTGGTTGGACAAAATAAACAGAAGTCTACAATTTACCCTTCCCCTAAAGTTAAACTATCTTTTCCTGCCAACAATAACATAACAGAATTATTTCAACAGAATTATATCAACACTTCTTCTGTTTCAATATTAAGTTCAAGCATCTGTTAACAACTTATTGCTTGTTGTTGTTGTTACTTGGCCAGATCCTTTATCTGTATACAACCTATTCATGCTGGAGTTCGCTTTCTTTCAATACTTATTTGATTTTCCCACAGTCTACTTCAAATTTTCTCTCTTTCAACCAACAACAATTTGATATTTCTTAAAGTCCCTTTTGTTACACATTTTTCACCCAGGATCCTAAGTCACTTCACAAGTAGGTTCTTTAGCACAGCACATTTTTTTTCTACCTTAGTCATGGAAACAACAGGAAGAGGTTCTAACAAAAGAAACATGGGCAGCTCAGTTTATCCATAACAAAAAATCACASAAACTACATCTCATTTGTGAAAATACACATTTTATGATTTTGCAAACAATGGAAGAGCTACTGAAAGAAGCATATGAATAAGTTTTATGGAACTCATCTCGTTCACCAGGGGATTGAAAAAGAGGGCAAACAAAACCTATTACTGCCCAATTAAACTACTGGGGAGAGGCTACAGGTTTTTAATATTCCTCTTCTCTTTCTCTTGAAAACAACAAAGGAAAATCGAGGTGCTTCTAAAGCGCTTGAGACTGAATGGAACCTATAATAAAACAAGTGTATGGTTGACCGGACCTCAAGAAATAAGTAGTTTCCCAACCCTGTTCTGAGATGAGATTAAGTGTATCTAATCTATGCTAAGAGGTCCGTCTAACCTGTTCTTCAGAACCACCACTGATGAGAATTTTAAATTCTCCCCTGGTTATTTGTTACTTAATTGTCTGATAAGTTAGAAAAGTGGCTTATCAAAAGTCGTTCATTCAAAGAGACTACACCTACAGACTCCTGCTTCTAAGGACTCTGGCAGGTAGAAATCATCCACCCATGTCTTCTTGCTCATGAGGTCAAAGGGGCAAGAGCGCTCCCTTCTCGTCTTCTCTAGTGCAGGTCTTTTGGAAGCAGTGTGCAATCTACCTGCAAGGTATTCAGTGGCATATTGATTTGCCTTATCACAAAGGAATGCCTGGAATATTGATCTTCCCTTTCTTCCTTCCACTCACTAAAAGAATTCTTTGGGAAGTTTACCTCCCTCTTGACAGCCACCCCATCTGTGGAGTCGCAAGAGGTGCCATTGAGCCTATCTATCACTATGACCATCAGAAAAAAAGAAAGGGACTTTCCTGTGAATATCTTCTTTACTATCTCTGACTTTGAGCAGGCTCACCAGCGTGCTGAAGTGGTTACACTGCAAGCGGTACCTGAAATAGTTTACAAACTAGTYCTAGTGGGTCAATACTACACAACAATACACTCAAATACGGCAAGAAAGACATTGAGGTGCTGGAGTGTGTTCAGAGAAGGGCAGGGAACCTGGTGAAGGGTCTGGAGCACAGACTTTATAAGGAGCAGCTGAAGGAGCTGGGGTTATTTAGCCTGGAGAGGAGGAGGCTCAGGGGAGACCTTAACACTCTCTACAACTTCCTGAAAGGAGGTTGTAGTGAGGCCTGGGTTGATCTGTTCTCCAAAATAACCACCCATAGGACAAGAAGGAGTAGTCAAGCATTGGAACAGGCTGCCCAAGGAGGTGGTAGAGTCACCATCCCTGGCAGYGTTCAAGAAATGTGTAGATGAGGCACTCAGGGACATGATTTAGCAGGCCGGGTGGTTCAAGGTTGGACTTCATTGTCCAAGATCACTGGATCTTGAAGCTCTTTTCCAACCATAACATTTCCATGATTCTATGATTCTACAAGCACACCCATTGTTCAGGAAAGAGAGACTGGCTGAAAAGAGAAGATGAGCTATTAATATCTACAGAAGGCTATTTCTCACATCATGAGTAAGTTGACAGTAATCGAGAAAACGTAAGTCATCAAAGCTGGATTTAGTAATTCAAATACTTGTTAATGAGCACTATTAGCAAATTAGACTACATCAGATGGATTACAGCTCCAGAGAAATCATCACACATTTTCACAACTCCATAGCAGATTAGAATATAACTTTATTTTAAGAAGAGCCAGACAGAAATCTCAGTTGATTTGGCTGGAAAATACAAAGCATCTTCCAAAGTTTCAAAGCATCATCTGTGGTTACACTCAGCAACATTCATTTTATTAAAGCTTTATTCAAGGCACATAGATTAATATACTGCTTTTAAAAGCAGCTGTTTAATAAGTCATGAAACCTTCCATGTAACCCTTCAGCTCTCCCATATTTATTCACACAACCTATCTGCACATAGGCCCTGAGGAAGACAGCAACAMGTTTTGCTGCTTTACTGCTACATTTTTTAAATGGTTGTTTGTTGCCTGTGTTTCCTGGTGACTGACACCTTACTGAAGTCACGGCAAAAATGAATCATTTTGCTCTCTTTGCCCTACTCCTTCAGTGGAGATCATGAAGTCAGAGCTCAATTCAGAAACACCMAAGCTTTGAGCTCCCTCTGCTGTATTTCAGATGGAATCGTTTTGCCCCAAGAAATCTATAAATTATTCGGCTAGTAACAGAACCTTTCTTAGCACTTAATTTCTGGGAAACTTCCACTGAAATTGGAGCTGATTTAATAAATTGTTCCTCTTAAATTTTATTCTGATGTGGAGCAGTTATGATCTGTTGACCCTGGCAAACACTTCCTTCACTAAACCCATGGGAACTGCCTTGAGAGGAAATAATGAGAGGAAAGCAAGTCACTTTAGCACTTTGATCTGTCAATRTGTCAAGGTAGAGTTAATGTCAGAAACAGGCATAATAAAAAGGATTACTGAATCACCACGACAGACATTAGAAGTTCAAAGGTATTTAAGTGATGRTTTAGATGATTTTTATCTTCTAGTTCCATATTTGCTACTAATTTAGAGTGTCTTAGAATTACATCAATGTATGAAATTGCTTTCACATCTTATCTTCTCATATGTCAATGYTGAATTTGGCCAAATTCATAAGAACCTCTTACAACCCAAATTTATGTTGGTTTCAATTGCATGTCGAGGGAGCCAGAACAAAGGCACAAACTATGCTGATCCAGGCTTCCTTCAGGTAGGCTTGTCTCTGAATGTGGCCAGACATCACTAGGCACAAGTTATGCATCGCGYGCACGCTCTTCTATCTTGCTACTCTTGTTACTATGGCATATACGTGCATTATAAATTAATCCACACACAGCAAACACATTCTTCATTTGGCATCACGTTATTCCTGTTTACCCTCTTCTTTCCTTCTTCTGATTAAAGACTCTTCCGGACTACAGAAATAAAATACTTTCCTCACATAACACAGACTCATCTCACCCCAGCTCAGATAGTCAGTGCCAATTCCTCTCTTCATCTACTTTCGCAGCTTCTACGTGTGATTYTACAGGAGGTTAATTCCCTCCAATTTGCTTTGTTTAGAGGCTCCATAGAACCTCTCATTTAATCAGGTTAAATATTTCATGTGAAAGCCTGGGAGCAATATGCATCTTAGATATCTTCCAAAAACTGTATGATTTTAAAAGACTTGTTATCTTTCCTGTGTGAGGAAAAGAAGAGCAGACTGATAGAATCCCCATTGTTCAYCACAAATTTGGGGATTAGTTGATTGAAATCAAAGGAAGAATAGCAGAAAAAACGACGTCAAGGGAATGCTTCCCTGGAGGAGACATGGTAGTCCAGTGCGCATATAATTTGGGAGGACAATGYAGGAAAGTAATCTGATATTTAGTATGAAGTGCACATTCTTTTCATATCCTTGTGGCCACCCTTCTGGATGTACAGATGGGTGTGCACAGTCCCAGATGCTGTTTTTCTTGATCGTGCACGAGATTGGCTCCATAAAACAGATTGAAGCAGGATGCTGACAATCTAGCGACTCTATCTAAGGAGGGCTTGTGCTTGTGGGAGTTCTGTGAATGTTTGGGGAGTAGGAGTTGTTCTTCAAGCTGGAATGTGAGACTGGAGAAGGAGGAGATGTAGAAAGCGATAACGCCTAAGCCGGTGTATCTGAGACTRTAATCTCTTTATGGCAAGGACCACAGTTCTATCAGTGTGCGGCAGCAATAATAAATTAAAGGATATACTGGAAAGAATTTAGTAGTGTGGGTAGCTTGAGGTATCGATGTGCCAGGGTTTGCYGAAGGAAGAAGGAAAGCCCTCAAGCACGCACACCTTCTTGTGAAGAGAACTCGTACGGCTGTTCTCAATTTCTGAGACCAACCGATCAGCGGGACAAACTCGAACTCCCACAGTTAAGAGGAGTTCACAACCGTTCACCTTGTATAAAAATTGGTTTTAAAGTACAAGGGCTTCAAGTCTGCCTTCTCTCTTCTTTTTTAAAGGTCAGGAGTTATTTCACACGCAGATTAATCTTGGTGAGCAATGACCAATGCACTAGATGTCCAAGTTCCTAGGGAAAAGCTCGAGGCTCTGAGGTCAGCCTGATAGCAGTCCTGGGCCCCCCAAAGGCCACAGTGGGCCTCAGGGGTAGCTTTGGACAGGGCACCGGCATCACCGGTTGTTATCCTGCTAAACCGTGTACCGCACCAGCGGGGTGCGAGGGGAAGGGAGCCCCCGCCGCCGCGGAGGGGCAGCGCGGCCGCAGGGACTCAAGCGAAGGCATCGCCCGCGCCTCTCCTCACAGCTCCCGCTGCCCACGCCTGTGTGGGAGGCGCCTCTCCCGCCTCACAGCGCAGCACCGCCCAACGGCCGCCCAGCGCCCCGCCCAACGGCCGCMYRRCGYCCCGCCCAACGGCCGCMYRRCGYCCCGCCCAACGGCCGCMCRRCGYYCCGCCCAACGGCCGCMCRACSTCCCGCCGCCAYGTGACTTCCGGGCCGCGCTASCGCGTMGGGGTGAGGTTGAGTGCTCGGGAAGGGTCGGTTTGGACCCGTGCGGAGCAGAGCGGCCTGCCTGGGGCGGYAGCGGGCGCCGCCTCTCCCGGCGCCATGGATCCGTTTCTGAGCCTGCTGCACTCGTTCTCCTCGAGCATCACGGAGAGCGAGCTGGGCTCCCTCAAGTTCCTGTGCCGGGACAAGATCTCCAAGCGGAAGCTGGAGGGAGTGCGCAGCGGTATGGACCTCTTCAGCTTGCTGCTGGAGCAGCGGGCCATCGACGAGGACAGCGTGGGCCTCTTGGAGACCCTGCTGCGGGCCATCAGGCGGCTGGACCTCGTGGAGCAGYTGCAGCAGTTCGTAGAGGAGGGAGAAGCCAACGCTCCTGATCAACCGGACCCGAATGAAAAGTGTAGGTGGAAATAACCATAGCAAGCGTATGTCCGTCCCACGACCAGCCGAGGGGCTGTCCTGGGGACCCCGCTGGCTGCGCTCCCGGTCTGTTCCCCACCGAGGAYCATGTCTGGCCCTGGAAGTGTACACCGAGCTGCTGCTCCTTTCCAGAGTGGGAGCTGCTTCCCTTTTGTAYGTGGTGGTCACTTGGGAGTTGCAGGGTGTGCTTGCTGATGATGCACTGTTCTCAGCAGTGGCTCTTCAGGCATGATGTGATCTTTGGTATGTGCACAGGCTTATAGTAAAATACTGCATCTCTCTTATTAGTCTTATGTCTGCAAATCCRTTATTCCCTTTGTATTTATAAGTTGTTTGTTTTGCTTTTTCAGGTCTGCAGAAAGCAGCTTTTGATGTCATATATGAAAACATTGGGAGAGACTGGAAAAGACTGATGCGACGTCTTGGCTTGCCTGAAGTGAGAATTGAGAATATTGAGGCAGCTCATTCGAATAACTTGAGTGAACAAGTTTTTAAGTCACTTAGAGAATGGCAGAAGTGGAAGGGAAAAAATGCAAAGGTGGCTGACTTAATAAAAGGTCTTCGCGAGTGTTATCTGAAYCTGGTAGCAGACAAAGTTGAACAGAAACTCTTGCAAATGAACACTGGAAAACAGTGAAATCAGTATAAACCTGTTCTTTGCCACACTGATACGGATGAGAAAAGTAGAAGTGCCTTCTATTCTGAACTACAATCCACACTGTTGATTCTGTTACCTATTCTGCCGTTAATTTATGAGCCTCAAGATGACTAGGTTAACTTGTCAGCAGACTAACAAGGAGAGGGATGGGGGGAGAAGCCATTCAGGTAATGCTTTGTAATTTGTTGCTGTGATTGTAGGCATTTTAAGAGAACTTAACTTTAAGAGTGCCTGAGCACCGTTCTATAGAAATCCTTACACTTTTGTTCTCCCTGCCCCTGAATGTATGATTTAGTTTACTGATGGCAATTTCCAAATTTGTTTGCAGGATCTATACCCATGGGATCTCTTCTGATGATTTCAGAGTTCATTGGATTTCTTATTTATATTTTTTTGGTGATATATTACTAACTATAGCGTGAAAGGGGAAGAGGGATAGAGCTCCTGCCTATAKACTGGGATTGTCTGTTCTGGATAGCATAATATAATGTCTTTTGTGCACTGATGAATGCCTTTGCATTCCATAAAAGTACACCAAATAGATAGTGTTCCCAAGCACTAAAACTGTGGTGCAGTAGGGCTAGTCACTATTGTGGTAGCTATTTCTCAGCAGAGAGAATACAACTGGCTGAAATCAACAGTCTCTATCAAGTGCCTTCATCATCTTAAGGGAATCTTCTGAAACTATCAAAGAAATTGTTTGCATCTTGCAGATGTTTACAGCACTGCCTTGAATGTTCTAAGGTTTCTTCCAGGGAAATCCTCATATAACCTATGCAGAGTCTTCCYGTGCCTGGTGGAAGTTGCAGCTTGCCTCATGAATAGAAAGCTGCTGTTAYCTGTGCTCTTGGTAACAAAGATACATGCTTTAGCAAAACGCTAGTTTCTTTCTGCACTGGAGTGTGAAAGTTTGAATGCAAGTGAGCGGAATAGACTCTTCTGTGTCGTGATGTCCTGTGAAAATTCTCTCTCCTCTGCTGCAACTTCTTCACGTCTTCAAAGATGACTCCCGGTCACTTATTTCCAAGTTCTCTGCAATTCGTTCTTTCATTCCTTTTCTTTTGTATCTCTTGAAAGCAGTTATAAGTAGCTCATAGATGAAGGAGGATTTATGAACAACACCTGCTTCAATTTTTAGTCCCATTTGGGACAAAATTCAGTACTAGCCTTGCTAGCTAAGCTAGTCCTGAAGCTTCAAGACATGCTGGGATGTAGAGGCCTCCCAGGATAGACAACAAAACCTATGTTAGTGGGAAAAGTCCTTTGAAATTGCCTGAATTGTGGTTGCTTGCAGCAATGTAAACCCATCTGAAGAGAGGAAGCTTCTTTTTGCTGCTCTACCTGTGTGCCTTTTAACTCCTTTCTGGTTTCCGTTTCATTGTGCTGTTACTATGGTGGTCTTGTGTCAGCGTATAATACACTAGTGCTCTGTGTACACTAGTCTTTTCTAGAAATGTGAAACTTAGGGTTCTGAAGTTTTTAGTTCAGTTGGCACTTGTAGTTTAGAAGATGATGCTTGAATATTTGGTTATGATTATTGGAGAATTATATAATGTGAACTTTTTTATTATTTTTTTCTTCAAAAGCTGGGCTATAAGTGATTGCTATAAGTATTTTTATAGTYGTAATGTACCAACTATCAGTGATTTGAGTGTAATGATAATAAGCATCCACTTACCTGATTGAGGTATGTACAGTTTTCTAAGCACTGGCTCCAAAGTGGCATGCTTCAGGTTGTCAGCATCTTAGTCAGCTGGGGATAAATCTACACAAATTCCAAACTACTTATTCCAATGCCGTCAAAAAAAAAAAAAAAAAAAAAAGTTTGCTTCAGCTGAATGACTAGCTCAAAATCTAAGAGGAGGATTTTGTTCAATGAGGAGACTTTTAAATTGCAAAGTTTAAAAAAGATATTAATTTCAGACTTTTTCCTTTATGTCTTTAAACAATATTTGTAAGGAGAGTAAAGAAGAGGTGAAGTTAGCAAAATGGCTTGTGTTTGTGGTGAAACAGCTCTGCAGCAGTTGTGTTACTGGACAGCTCATGGCATATTCATGTTTTTTAATCTACTTGTTAAAAATCATCTTCACAGAAGATAGTACTTTTTATATGCCAGATACATGTATACCATGTATTGTATATAGCCTAAATATTTTAAGAATCATCAGGAATAATTAGTTATAGCTAAGTGGCTATCAATTACGAGAAATCTTCTGCTTCAGAAGGTGCAAGTTCTAAAAGATAGAGTTTTGTAAGTAGTGAAAGTTCTGTTGCATATGSAATAGTGAGCCAGAATGCATCAATATGCTCAGGACCTACAGGAAAACTGCTTTTATKAGAGATTAAAATGTTGATCATGCAACAACAAAATCAGATAGAACAAAATGGAAGAAATGGAACAGAAAACTTTTATTGTAAGATGGGAGAAGAGATTATAACTCAAGAAAATGTGTGTGCGTGTATCTATAATATGCATATTTTTAGAATTCAAGTTTGATATTTTATGATTTTGTGCATATAATTATATAACATTTCATAAAATATTTCTTTAAAAATAAAATGGAAATGTTTATTTTACTGGTACAATTGCAGTCTGTGATGATTCCTCTAATTAGAAGGAAATACATGCTAAGGATACTTCTAAAGCAAGGAAATGGTCAGGACTTGCCTTAGAAAATACTACTCAAAATAACCTCTCTCCTCAAAATCCCTCACTGAATTCTTGTAAGTGCTATGGAACACAGCACGAGTAACATTCAAATGCTGTCATTTGTGGATGTGTAAGAGAAAAAAGTAATCTCCCAGCCCTTCGGAGCCCAAAACTGAGTTGCTGCGCAAAGCGTATGTGGGAGATGGGCCTCCTATGAATAAGCACCGTAATTTTTTTTTTTATCTCTGCTAGCCATTTTGTAATTGTGAGAATGAGCTATAGCTCATTCTAAACCTGTTCAGGCTTTGAGATGTGAACGTGGCTAGAGGTTATGTTGATACCAACTACTTTCACGAACACGTCAGCACTGAAGTGTTTGCTGGGTACCCAGCGCTTTGGATGGGTAAGATACTTGACCTTACCCATTTTCTCAAACTCTGTTTATGTAATTCTGCAAGGGCTAACTAGCCTGTAAGGGGTTGCTAAAACCTTTTCTTTTTGGTGTCTTGAAAGTCATTTTTCTTTATGCCTTGAGACAAAAACATAAAATGATTAGAGAGTAAAAAGTATCTCAGGACAATTCTCATTTTACAGGTTTCATTTTTTCACATTCTGTTGCAGGACTATCTCCCTTTGATACTTGCTTAACTTTTTCTATGGAGGATGTTGGCTGAATATGAATCTCTTTCTTTTTTTAAAGTAAAAAAAAAGAGTTGCATTATTTTCATGGCCAAGTTCAAGTCTACATAACGAGTACAAAACTCCTTTTAAATTAAAGTTCCTGATATATAAACTGGTATTCAAGGAATATTTCAAATACAGTGTTTGTCTGCCTCTTTCTTGATTCCTAGAACAGAGACAGCTGTATATTCTCCAGTCTTTTGTTTCTGTTCTAAAGTAATTGCCTACTTAATGAAATCTAATTGCTTCATTTAGTTGGCTAACACAAAAAGCTTAGTAATGCAGACTGTATCTGTGAACTTGCTCTGGCAGTCAGCAAGTCCTTAGTTCAGACTTTTGGAGTGGGTGGTGGAGTATTTTGTAATTTAAATTTTCCTAATGACTGTATTTTTTTTCTTTTATAATTATTAAGATGTGGCTTGTACTTTTCCTCCTATTCCATCCATGAATCATGTCTAGCCTTAAAATGTGCTCCATCCTATAAAATTTTTTCCAATTTGATTTAATAATCTCTCTGTCCAATATTTTTCCTAATATTTTTATTGCATATTTTAAGGGTGCAGTGTATTCTGTACAGAATACAGAAATTAGTTTTCTGTTTCACCTGAATACCATAAAAATAAGAATTATGGGGATGAGATGAAAGGGAGGGGAAGAAGTTTTAATAGCTGTGCTTGTAGGTAGTAAAAGTTCAAGAACTTTGAAGAATTGTTGTGTGCATAACTATTTCCTAATTCAGGACTAGGAACTGTTTAGAGGGAATGATGCAATGGGTTCTGGGAATTGTAGGTTTAGTAGAAAGGAAACACAGCTTTACTCAACTGCCAGGAAAATYATGATTCATGCAATAAAAAAGACAGATTTTTGTGTGGGAACTTGCATGGGATGAAGTCACAGGCATTCTGAACAAATAAATAGGCATAAATTTCATCCACACAAGTATCTCTAACTAAATAGTAAGGAGAAGAAATCACCCAAGCATTTCTTAAAATAAGCTATTTAAAAATAAAGGTTTATTTTTGTACTGTTTTATTAATACATATTATTCAGATATATCAGTCAGTAACACTGGTGAGTTTAAATCAGGTAATTGCTGTGAACTGGTAAGTATTGGAAGTTGATGGGTTTTTTTTTTTCTAAATACGCTATGTACATACCTCTACTTGTGCCTAAAATACATTGTCAGTTGCTCTCACTTTGGAGTTTCAGTATATCAAATAGAATTAGTTAAAGAGGTTATACCGTGGTTCAGACCTTTCAGAGCTGAAAACAGTATTTAASAGCTTTTGGTCCACAAACTAAGCAATTATTGTAGCAAAGTTGGGGATTTGATGTTAACTTAATGTCAACTTCATATATTGTGAAGATATGAATCCATCATCTTCATTCACTTCATAGCGGTGGAGCCTTAAGGCCAGGCTGTTGTGCTCTGTGAAACTGCATGGAGATGAAAGCTGAATACATTGTACACCTCAGATGTCAAAGGTCCRACTGTTTTTTAATGTGGTTGGCTAGAAATTTTCAGGTAAGTCTGCTTTTACACAGCTTTTATGTGAAGCAATAGTCTTCCAATTAAAAATATTCACAATTTTCAGAAAATTTTCACTTCTGCTTTTCTCCTTAACTCCTTTATTCCTACAGAATGCAGCAAGGCTATTCATTTTAAATGATTTGCAGAAATTAATCTGAGCACATTTTTGCCTCTTCTGAGAATTTTAACGGCCACCCCGTGTGTGCACACTACTTGTGGCAAAGGTCCCTCCAAAGTGATGCATGTAAACTGTGCTCCTGTATGTGGCTTCGTAAGCAGTTTGCATTTATACAGCGTGTGGAACCCAAGAAGGGCCTTGTATGAAAATGAAGCTACACAGCTATTGTCATGAGCTTCTGAGCAGTTTCAAGTTTCTTAATTTGTTTTATGCTTCTACTCAAGATTGCCTCATCTTACTATTTTTTTCAGAATTTGCAGTATTTAAAAGCATCCAAATCTCTAAATATTATTTTTAAAAATAGGTTCCCACACATGTGTATCTCTTAAAAATAAATAAAAAAACCCACTAAATTCAAACAATAGGAATAAATATTTTTCTTAGTCCAACTAGCAGGCTCCTTAAAAGATGCTTCCAGTAGCTTCTAGCYATATTGCCCAATTTTGAAAAAGTTTCAGAGAAAATGTGAGTTAAAAGGGTGCAGCACCTGGCAGGTCTGGGCTCATGAGTTTTCAGATCCAAACCCTTTATTCCTTTTCTATGTTATGCTAAATGTGAGCGCTTAGTCACAGCTTCCCTGCTGCAGAGTCCCTAATGCACGAAGCCCTGGTTAGCCTGAACTGCCCTCAAAGCGACTATTCCCCTGCCAGCCCCTTTGCACKGAGTGTGCTGGGCACGTGCCCACAGGGTGCAACCTTCCGCCTGTCCCAGCTACCTGCATAATGTTTGGAAGCAACTACTGATTGTCAGATTCAGGACAGTCTTCAGTTTTTAACCATGTCAAAAATCCTCCAAAGTGCGAATATAACTGATTTTTCACTCAGTTTTTTCTTCTCTGTTCCACTGCCCCATGCAGACGGGATATATTGGAGACTGTAGGTGTTCAAGACTGATAAATTTACTGTCGACACTTTTCTGAAAATTGTGGTGCTTCCATTTCTGTATCCATCTTCAATTATAGGAATCAAATTTGTGTGTCTAACTGCATATTTGTGCATAAAGTAACTAATATACATGCAGGTTAATTAAAAATAATTAGAACTAAAACCAGAAAAGTGTTTCTAGCTAACAGCTACTTGTACATCTGTTGCRTGCTAGCTACATAAATTATTTGCTATGGGCTTAGTTACACAATTTTCTTAAACATTCTATTTTTTTAGAAAAGAATGCTGTTTTGAATACTGAAGGGCTTAATGTTTCCACACTATATGTGTGATTCTTTAAATCAAAATGTCAAATTCCACATCCAATCTATGAATTTTGAAACCTATTATATCTTAGACAACTATGTATGAATGAGCTCCCTCATTCTGCGTAGTGTGTTTTATTTTCCTGGAATACCATAATTCCTAGCACTGCAGGACTGACCTGCGTCCCACCTTGATTCACAAGAGTGAATGAGGTTACTCAGTTAAGAGCTTAAGCACTTAGTTTTCTGTTGGAYTAACACATCAGTAACGCAAGTACCTCACTGTGGGCAAGTGGCAGCCGCGAGCAGGGACCTGGGTTGTTGCAAGGGTAACTCAGTGGATGTCTCTTCCATCCTAATTTTCCAGGCTGGAAAACCTGGATTGAACTGGATTTTTTTTAAGAGGAGTTGTTTTGGTGAGCACTGACTCCTGTATTCGTGAAGGCTGTTCTGCCGGGCGTCCTGCCGCGGGAGGCCTTGCCAGCGCTGGGCTCGCTGCTGCTGCTGCTGCTGCTGCTGCTCAGGTACGACCTGAGGGGAGCTCAGCTTGCTTCGCGAGCTTTGAGACGTTCCCACAGGCTAAGGCAGCGGCATCAGTGAGAATTAGGGAGAAATTCGGATATAGTTATCTCTACTTAAATGGTATTTGATGTGCAGTACAGGCTTGTCTCAATTTCTTCTTTAAAAAGGTTACTTTTGTTCCTTATCTCCCTCCTGAAAAATCATACCCCTCATATCATTAAAGSTTGAATAATTATGATGTGCAAGACCAGGGGAGGTTAAAAGTGGTTTTCTTGGTGATTTGAAGAGAACTTTGACATTTCTGGGATCATCCCTACTCATTCAGGCAGCCTACTCAAGTTGTTTTTAATATATTCATTTAGGATATGTCAACTAGGGGAAAAAAAAACAGGCACTGAGGATCGTCGTGATACCTGTAAGCTGGACAGGGAATATCCTGTTTTCGATATGTTATCGTGTCCAATGCTACAGCAGCAGTGCGGTTTCCTGTTTATTTTATTTTATTCCCCGTGAGGAGCAATGGGGAGCTGCTGCCTGCAGAACACTGCCAGCTTGCCGCAGTTACATTTTTCTGGTACTGCAATGGTGGCTWTCTAAGAGGCAGACAAAAAAAACTCTAATCATGTAACTGAAATGAGCCACAGGAGGTGAAAACTCCTTTCTCTGTGCACGCGTAAAYCTTGCTAGGAACTAACCAGTGTCATCTGCAGGTATTCTGCAGCATGTTGACTGATGTAAGAGATACTATTGGCACTTAAATTTGGGAGCCAGGGACCTTCTCCTCTGGGACTGCTGTTCATCCTGGCCTTTATACAGGATGTGGGATAAAAGAGCCCCATCCAGCAAAACATCACTGGATTTGACGTCTAAAGCTCTTAACTCCTGAAATGAGTTGACRCCTTGAGGCATTATGCATCTAAAATTATTTAAGAGACAAAAGGGGATTGAAAGTTTGTTTGCATTTGCCAGAGGATCTGTCCTCCATTTGGATTATGGACTGATATGTGGCACATAAGGAGGGGAAAAAAAAGTGGCCCATGTTACAGYGCAAACATATGATATGGTCAAAGCATCTTTAACGTGAACAACGTTCAGGAGAACATTTTGGGTGTTTGTCCAGCTTCCTAAAAACAACAGTTCTCCCTTCCAAGAAGAGGGAGAGGACAATGTTTCACATCCTTTTGCCCTGAACAAGCCTTAGGTGGAGACAAACACRCTCCTGCAAGATGTTTGAGCATGCAGGAGTAACCAAAGGGACTGCTCAAGTAGCACAGCCCACCTACATGAAATCTGCCTGAAGGTAAAGCAAGAGGTATGAACTGTGGTGTTCGTATCCCTGTACGTTCACACACAGCGGGGTGTGTGTGTGGTGCAGGCTGTCTTCTACTCGGCAGGCAGTTTCTGTTGGCGCCGCTCACGTGCACAGCGGTGCRCTGCAGGCACCCCTGGACATGGTACCACGTCCAAACGAGGGACCAGTGTCCCTGGGACACACAAACATATTATGCAAATATCAAGCAGGAGGTTAACCTAATTAATGTTGTCAATGTTTGCTTCAGTTTGCAATGCAAGTACCGTTCATTGGAGCTGAGGACAGACTAACTAAAGAGAAAGCTACCTATGAAAAGGATAGACTCTTGGTTGTCCAAAATATGCAGGTACTGTAGCAATCCAAAGCCGTGTATGTCTTCTTCTAAACAGTTTTTTCTTATAGGTGAATGCAGAATTCAGACTGGTAACAGATACTGCTGACGGCAAACAAACAGCAACCAAACAAAGGATAAGACGCCTCATGACGTTTTTTCTTTTTTTATAGAAAGATGTTTTGACAAGGACCTAGACGTCGTTAATACATGCAYCTCAAAGCAATAAAATCCTAGCAGGACTAGAATGGTCATCTTAAACGGGACTCTGAAACTGCCATTCTTCAAGGGCAAAGCGAACCCAGCGGCAGCGATAAGCCACGYGGATTGGAGGAAGAGGAGGAGGGCCGTGGAGCCCTGCCTCCTCCCTGGGATGCTCTGGATCCCCTCCCCTCTGCGCTCCTAAGCTGGGCTGCGTTTTGCATACTCAGTGGTTGGGGGGAATTTTGCTCAAAATCATTGCGCTCTTTGAAAGCAAAGGATGAAGGACGCTTGTTGCCAGGCGTGTGCCAGCTCCCCTGTATTCACTATTCGGCTCAGGCACCAGGCTAGCATACAGTTTATGACACAGAGACACCACTGGAGGGCAAGGTCAGACCAAGGCAGAAATGAACAGGGAGGGAATTCTACTTGGAAAGAAGCTGTGATTTGCGAAACAGCAGCAGCAGCACCGCTTTGCTGTATTTCCATTATTTTTCTTAATATTTGTTTCAAGTTGATCTGATCTCCAGCCCCCAAATTCTTGTTTTGCTTCTCTGTGCACAGAGAGATGCTCTTCTCTCGCCTCGCTGCAATCTTCTTATGAGCTGCAGTCCCCATGTTGAGGCAGTGTTGTTTTTAGTCACCATCTTGGTCAATTAATTTTAGAAAATGAGTATTTTTAGTTACTACTTTGAAGAGATTGGAGAATCCCAACAAGCATAGTGAAAATAAAGATATTTATCTCTTGTGTACATAAACCAAAGCATTCCCTATCATTCACATTGTCATTTGCCTATACGCTGAAACTGGTTGCCCAGAAAAATTGTTTTGTATGGTTTATATATATACAATTTGGGAGTCATACCTTACCAAGGTTATTATCTGCCCAAGCACAGCTGAGTATTTCAAATTCAGCATGGATCTGAATAATAAAGATAATGATGGCAGGATATAATTTCATGCAAGCAAGTTATGTATAATAAAAGGCATGTTATCACCTTGAAATCTGGTCAGTTAAGGATTAAAAATAAGCTCAAGTACTAAATGAGATAGATCTCTTTATTTGTTTTTCAAATGCTTTTAAATGCTTTTATCTACCTTGCTACAGTATGAAGGACTAATAACAGAGGATACTGAGTACATAGAAATTATGGCCCAGTTTGCTTAGTGCCTACTTCAAAGCCACTTGAAGCAGTGAGAGCCTTTGTATAGCAGGCAAAGTGAACGTTTCTTTTCCCCTTCAAACTCTGACTTTTAGGAACAGAAATGTTACTTCACATGCAATACTTTTATTCAAGTTAGGCTATTTATAAAGTTACTTAAAGCTTTTGTGATTAAAGTAATATAATTTTATTATTTATCTCAATAGGACCCAAAACATTATGAAAATGGAAGCGTCCATTTTGAAATGACCTGCACAGAAACCAACTCCTGTTGTCCCTTGGTGTCTTGAGAAAGAAACAGGTGAAAAGCTAAACAGCTGTGGAGTTCACTGGAGAACCAGCGCACAGGTAGCCTAGGCATTTGTAATAAGAAGCATGTTGTTCTTTTTGATAGTTGCATTTTTACCTGTATTTTGTGCAAGCATGAATTCTCAGAGACTGCTATGGCTCTGGTCTCTGAAGTTCTGGGCCACAAGTTTGTAAATATAATTGTTTAGTTCCAGACCTTATAAAATCAGCAAGCCCTGGGCTGTTAAATCCAAAGCAGCGAAGTTGCTAACAGAGCTGCTTATTTCCAAATCCCCCCCTCTGCCCCTCCTCGCGTGCATCCAGCATCCCAGCCTGGGTTGGCCTCTCTGTTGTGAACGTCCAACTGCGGCTCCCGGGGCAGGCGTCCAGCTGCCCKAGGCTGCCTGGATAGTCAACGAGGAGAGACAAGCATCTTGAGAGGGTGATTCACGGACCACACCAAAGATCGGAGCCACTCCCTCGGAGTGGTTCTCGCGCTCCCCTGATTACAGAGGGAGGCCGGGGTAAATGGGTTCGTGATGTAGGTGGTCACCCAGGTGGAATGTCTGCAGACCTGTTTCGGTTCGTCGGGAAATGCGTTGCAACAGCTGCTTCTGAATTCTCCACGCGGGACCTTTCTTGTTCCAACGTCGTGCGGATTAGGCCATGTATTCTCTTTTTTTAAGGTATGTATAACTAAAWAAATGTGCAACCCTATTATAAATGAATTTACGTGCATAGCTTTCATGGTAGTTCCAGGGGAAAAAAAAAGGGATAGGCTAATATCAGTATCTTCACTTAGCATAGGCTACACTTGCATTACAGATGTTTTTCACTCAAGATGTAAATAAACCATACTCTTCTTTAGAAAATCTTCCTAATTTATGGGGATTTCTGYACTTGTAAATTTATACAAAAAGAAGGGGGAAAGAAGTGACAATTGCACTAGTTTCTGAGCTGCAGATTGCACAATCCAAGCCTTAAGCTGAAAGCCATTTTGAATTTAGTGAGTTTACACTTGTGTGAGTATATACTTTTTGGTTGCAGGAATAGTAAACAAACAAATGACGTGACTTCATCTTAAGATGTCTTAAGAGTTTTCTGCATATTTTGGCAAGACTTTTCAGTCAGTTGATAAATCCAACTTAAAACTGTTAGATTTCAAAAGGCTTCATTCTGATTTGATTTTAACCTATATAAATCAGACACATCCATTTAAGGGTTTTTTTTTGTAAATATAGTATTAATGTAAGAAAGGAATTGCATCAAACTCTGGCCTCTAGACATCTTGGCCTCCATTGCCAAAGGGCTGACACACTTGCGAGTGCTCTTACCTTTATATAGGGGCATAACCATTAATTACTGCTATCCTCTTGTCTATAGGCCACCTCCAGTATCTTTCCCCTCTATTCCATCTCCCTCGGGCAAAGAGTCCTTTCCATCTAGCAACCTCAAGATGCATTTGTTATGGGGAAAGAATAGTCTGGGTCACGTCTGTCTAGGGACAAAAGAATGATCAGTGCTCTTGGCAAAAATCCTGTTCTTTCTTCTGTTCCTTTCAGCATGACCGAGATGCGTTCGGAACACGCTCTGCAGTAAGTTCAAGTCATCTACAGAGGATGAGGGGTGAGGAGGGCACTGTCAGCTCAGTGCGGGAGGAGAGGGCACRTAGGAGATCCCTGGCTGCTTCCCAGGGCTGGGAGATGTTGGAGCTCAGGGGAGGGCTGCCAGGGAGGGCTTGCAGCCCTGCGGAATGGTGATAGACACTGCGGTCTTGCTTAGCCTGCAATGGGAGGAGAAAGCTTTTCTTGCACACTCTCCTCACCGTTTTTCATGGGTTTTGTTTGAATTTCACCATGCAGTTTGAGGCGTAGAGAGCTAAGTCGTGTCTGAAAGTATTTTTGAGGATCTTAGAAATTGCCCCTTTATCCAARGTCTAGGCTTTGTGTGGAGAAATCACCGAGTGATGTGCCCAAGGAAAATATCCCTGAGAAGGAAATTCTGTATGCGAGTTTTCTCCTAGAGATCCTTTTGAGCACRGGTAAATGGCCAAGTGCCTTTGTCCACGAGGAAATGGACCAAATCCTTTCCAGTGCAGCAGACCCGTGTGTGTGACGTGAGCTCTCCTCCTGCCCGAGGCAGCAGACACTGGACCCATTTCCAAGGGCAGCGCYGAACCCACCATGTCCCCCACCTCCCAAGCTGCCTCCCTGTGTACCGAGCAGCACGAGGTCACGAGGGTGACAGAGGTGAGACCTCCTTGGGCCTGAGAACCTCCTGCTTGGAGGGGAAGAGGTGGGAAAGCTGAGCACGAGTGGTTAGGCCTYGCTAACAGGCTGGTTGAAGCGAAGATTAATAGATGGAATTCATTAATATTTATTCTCCAGTTACAGTTCTGGATCGTGTGGTATGTTGTTTGCTTTGCTTTCGTAATGAAGCATGATTAYAGCTGGTAGATGTATACAAGAGTTTATTTTTGTTTTCAATCATTTAAGGTCAAGGTAAAATTTAGTTTAAAAGAGGGAAAAAGTGTATTTCAAGTCATCCCAAATTGAAGAAAGTGCAAAAATATTTTTTATGATATATGTGAATACAGAAATTTGCATATGAATTTGTGCTGCAGAACTTAGGTCTGAGGTAACTCWGTGTGACTGGATGCAGTGCAGTGTCCAACTTGATAAAGCTGATAAAGTCAGCTATGCTAATGTGTTTAACAGCCCTTGCATTCAGAATCTATCCATTTAACTTGTACATAAAATGAAACACAAATCACTTTCTTTTTACTGATGTTATTAGCTTTTTCAGCTTTTTGKTTTTCAACCTAGGACAAGTTCAGCTGGAATGGATTTGTTTGTATAAACGGGACTGTTTCTCAGTCTTGCTTTATTTTCTCTTGGACACCTTACAGCTGCAGATGCAGCCTTGATGGCTCCTTAGGCGGGATGTCCTCTCGGAACTGGCAGAACGCTGGGATAGAGGTGGGCAGTTGGGCACGCTCTGGTGACGCGGCAGGACGGCTCGCGGGGCCCCGCGTGTTGGGTGCTCTGAGCACGTTTCAGCTCTGCCTCCCGAAGGAGGAGGACCCCGCGGCGGCTCTGCCCTGTCAGCAAAGGCATCTCGGGACTGCAGCAGCCTCCGTGCTGCGGCTGACCCATGTGCGTGCGGTGCTGAGGGCAGTGCCGGGTCCTGCCACGGGCCGTGACGGAGGCTGCAAAAACGGGAGGCTGAGGGGATGACCTAAAACCCAAGCCTGAGATCTAGGGAAAACCCTTTGCTGCTCTTCAACACGTTTGTGACCATGGTCAGGAAACTGGGCTTTCACTTGCATGTAAAGAGCTTGAGTAGTCTTGGCAGGGTTTTGCTTAAATTGTCAAAGTTGTTCACGTTGTCAGAGCACTTTTATTTAGAGAAGCAAATGAGATCAGCACCTATAGTTTAAGCGTTATAATTGTCTGTGAATTGCATGGGAGTTTATAGGAGATAATTTTGCTAATGCAAAGACAGAGCACTGAACTAGAAACAGTCACTGCAGAAACATGCTTAGRAATAAGAGCGGGTTGTTTTCAAGGTGATCTCCTGGGCCTAGTCTTAAGCGTGAAGCAGTTGCCTTCGTTCTGCCACGGGAACAGGCAGCTCCGCCTCATGACCGCGGTGCGGGGTCTGCTGCTGGCTCTGTGTCGCACCCGGCCGTGTGAGACCCTCGGCTTGACCTGCAGCCAACGCAGCGGGCGGAAAGAGAAGCCCCGCGGCCCCTTCTGTCCACCAGCCCCATGTCACCTGAAGGCTGTGTTAAAATCAAAGCTTATAGACTATAAAAAAAATGACGTGTTTCTGCTGCTATGTTGTAAACAATAGCATTGTACTATACTGAGACTATTCGGCAATACTGGGTAATCAGTATCTTTGGAGGGGTTTCCTCTGAAATGACACAGTTGTTTTTAGCTCTTTTACTCCTCTTTCCAATTTAAAAAAAGAAAGATCGGATTGGAAGGTATTATACACTCACACTCCAGGTGTGTATTACTCAGCACTAATCTGTGCTAACCAGTACTAGGCAGAACCCGTGATTTGCCTGTGCCTCACAGCGTTTGGCTCTTTCCCAGCTTCTAGAGCGATGTGATGACATCRGGATCCTCGTGAGAAAAGACATGAAATCCAGATGTCATGGTTCTAGAGCCTCGGCGTGAATTCAGGTCACATTTCTAATGTTTTTTCCTCAACTCCCAAAGCCTGATAAGGCCCGCAGCCCGTTAAGTTTGCAGTTGTAAAGATTTATTATTATCGTTATTTTGTCTTTGTGAGGAAGAAGGGCCCTGCAGTCACGATGTGCAGCGCTGGCTGCCCCCGCGTTGCTGGTACCACGGCCGTGCTCACACAGTGGTGCCATCCCGCCCGCGGTGCCACTGCGGGCCCTAACACCCTGCCCTGTGCCCCGGGGGGCGGCGGGACGGGGCCAGGCCCAGGCCGCRGTCACGGACAGGCCTTGGCCAGCGCCGCTCCCGGCTCGGGCGCCCAGCGGGCGGCGGCTGGTCTCGAACCTGCGGCCCGCCGGCAGGAAGCGCAGGTAGGCGCGGCCGCGCCGCGCGGGGCATTGTGGGCGCCGCACTGATTTATGCGGCCGCCGCGGAGGGCGCCGGGAGAAGCGGGAGGCGGCGGCGGCGGCGCTCGGGGCGGGCGCGGCGGGGCTGGGGCCGGGACTCGGCTCC